>BQNB010019478.1:0-66782 GCA_026074375.1 Tanacetum coccineum | reverse complement strand
GGGGAGTAGAGTAGGGCAAAGAGGTGCTTCGTTACCAAACCACTATAAATCCTCGCGTTGTAGTTTGATTGTTCTTACTCTTATCTCTTGTCTTACATTATCTCCTCATACTATCATATCAATTGTTTAGATAAATATTGTTCATATTGTGCAAGTGTTGAGTTCACATAAATTCAAATCTAGAATTGTTACAAACACTTCAAAACCTTTAATTAAAAAGCGGTAAACTATTCAACCCCCCTTCTAGTTTTCCACAGTTAGCATACTATGGAATGAGCGAAGATCTCCTGCTGTATTTAAAGAATAACCTTCATTAGCATAGTGCTACCGCCTCAAAAAATCTTTTGAAATTGTCTCGAACATGTTATATCATGCACTTGCTAGGGGCATTTTTTGCTGATGCTTATCTTAGCCGATATTATGCCCGAGTCAGTGTGCAACCCACAAGCCCCTATTGATAATATATATAATAAAAGCATCCTATGAAAACTTTTAAAGGCTCATGGAATCCACACACCATTCACTTGATATTTATAGCGAGCTTTTACACACTTGTGAAAATAATAATCTATGCACGTACCTTTGTTCGATGATCAATAGGGTTTTGCTCGTTTTTCCCTAGCATTTTGGTCCTTGTATCACTTTTCAATTGGATCTGATAATTGCATAAAAGATCGTTATTACATCTGTGCATGCTGTTACAAAAGAAATTCATAGCTAAAAAGTAGTAACATTCACGAGACACCTTTTTGAGATCATCGAGTTTCCTAATATAGTGTTGTTCATCAGATTCATCATCACTGTCTTCATATAGTCAATCTTCGGTCTCTTGCAGACTTTTGGTGATCCATCCTTCTTTGTATCAGTGGCAAAGCTCTAGTAGGCACTTGAAATCTGAATTACACAAATAATGTCAATTTGCATGCAATCCAAGAAATCAAAAATTCAACATCATTAATCATTATAAGAGCTGCATAACACATATATATAAGATAAGGATGATGGGTAGAGAGTTTCTAGGTTTAAGCTACTTGATGCTGTTTTTGTATAGCTTCAATTAAAAATATAAAAAGCAAACAAAATTTCTTGGTGATGATTTTAATGAAAGATGTACCTTGCTCCGAGTGTCATAGACAAAAGACTCGAGGGTGTTTCTTTGGTCCTTAAGTTGCTCCACCTTGCTGTCTTGCTTTGCCAACATCTTTTCTCTTTCATGAGCTTCATGTAGCTCGTATTTTGTTGTGGTGACATCTAAATTGTCCGAAAATAGATTTTGCTTATGTCTAGGGAGTTTATCTTCTAGAAGCTGAAGCCACAAACACAATCAAGAACAATATTATAATGCTTTTAAATGAGTCATTCTCAGAACATGACTTGTTAAGCCGACAACATTCACTTGTTAAGCCGACAACTAACAACAAACCGAACGAATAATATCACAACATTAGATTAACTTATACATCCAATTAATTATAATAGAACATAATAACGGTTATTAACATATTTCAAATAAAAATCCATACCTGAATATCTTTCAAAAACTTAAGTCTCTTCCTAACAGTTGAAGTCAAGTTCTCAAGAACATCTGAATGTTGTCCAGCTAGATTCTGAATCTGACGTTCAATTGTTCTGCACCAGAGGATTGAGAGAAACCCATTTGAAAGAATATTCCAAAATTAACTCGATGTATGAATGGGAAAATAAATACTAAGACCGCAAGTACAAATGCCTAACAAACATGCAATATGTAAAATATGATATTCCGCCCCATAACCACATTGCGCGCGCGCACGGTCACACACACACAATTTACTCTTTACTACAAAAACCACGCCTCAACCTTCTTTATATCCAATACAATTCCAAGTCATTTAACTAATATCATCAACATCTTTATCGAAGTGCTTGTTTAAGCTTATTGAGCTTTTGAAAAACTTCAAACGGTTAGGAAATCCTTATATTACACTTTGTTCCTTCTAAACTCCAAGAGAGATCGATGCCCATACCAGACACGGCATCAGTAAACATTCTGCCAGTTAGTCAACAACTCGATAGAAACTTTCCAAATATATTACGCTATCAAATTTATAGTAGACAACGTCCGCAAGCTTTAGATATTAGATATACATTACCTTTACCACAAATTTATAATACCAAATAACAACATTCACTTGTTAAGCAGACAACTAACAACAAACCAAATGAATAATATCACAACATTAGACTAACTTATACATATAATTAACTATAATAGAACATAATAATGGTTATTATCATATTTCAAATAAATATCCATACCTGAATATCTTTCAAAAACCCAACTCTCTTCCTAACAGTTGGAGTCAAGTTCTCAAGAACATCTTAATGTTGTCCAGCTAGATTCTGAAGCTAATTCTGCGCATAGAAAAAACATCCATAAATCACAAACAAAAACTTTTAACATTTTAGTTTATTAACTGATTGTTTATGAATATAGGAATTGGACACAATTTAGTCTCAACGATTATGTCCGAAACAAAACAGAAACTCAAATTAAAAAATGATCACATTCTAATACAAAAAAATAATCCTTATAATAAGCTACATGTGTTTACCTTCCATGTGATTGCTCGTCTGCTTCTTGAGATGTAACACCATGTTAACATCAATCTACACAATAGAACATCAATTAAACGCTGAAATCATACCCAATTAGTCGAGAGAAAAAAAGATTAAAATTGTTTTAGAATTGGAGAAAGATTATGAATAAACACATACCCAACAATTCTGATGATGAATAACTATTTGAAATATGAAGAGATACATTATTTTGATTTGTTCTGATTTAAAAACATTTTGTTCTTATAACAATAGAAAACTTTTAAAAAGATAAATATACTTACTCCTTGAATTGTAAAAACCATATATTTTCTATGAATTTAATCCCGAAGAAGCAAAGGTTGAATCACCATGTGGGTTTATGATCAGGGATGGCAACGGGTTTGGGTCGGGTTTTAGTGAACCTTGACCCGCACCCGTTTATAATTTCCATACCTGTATCAGCCCCAATACCCGATGGATACCCGATTAGTATTATCCATCTGTTTTTTGAGTTTACCCGCGGGTTTTGGTTATCCGCAATTGAATATTCGTTGGACATGAACAATGTAAGAAAAATACGACTTCGTTCATGGAAAGTGTAAAAAATATGCCTAAGTATGAAGTGCTCAAATGATCAACACACAATTACACTCTCATTACTATTGTAATGATTTCAAGTTAAATAATTATGTATACAAGTTCAATGGATAATTAAATGATTACATAAACAAACAATTAACACTAAAGATAAAAGAAGAACCTTGAGACATAAACTCCAAAGATGAAAGAACTAATACGAGAATTGAAGAGTCAGGCGTAACTGTTTGTAATTACCAAGATATGGTTGCTAAAAATAACTTTTAGAATACGAGCAGTCAAATATTTTATACAAGGCTAGGAGCCCAAATTGTCCTTATATAAAAATGGTAATAAAAGCGGGTACAAATTCAGGTAAACGGGTACGGGTACTGATACGGGTAAACAGGGTGGGTATTACCAGAACCCGCAACCGAACCCGTACCCGGGAAAAAAAGAATATTGCTACCCGAACCCGTATCTAAACCCGCCAACCCGTCCCTGAACCCGACCCAACCGGTTTGGGTTTCAGTTTTCCCCATCGGTTTCGAGTGCTTTTGCCATCCCTATTTATGATTCATATTGGTTGAGGTTTTTGCAAAGGCAGGTTAGAAGTGGTGAAGGACCGAAAATTAAGAAGCTTTCATCACAAGTTTTGACTTTTTATGTATATTAATAATTTCCTTAATTATTGGTTAATTTAAATTGTGTTGGTAAAATGACTAATGTAGACATCTTATAATTTTAGTATTCTTTTTTCACAGGGGCATTTATGGTCTTTTTCAACTTTTGTATATTGGAATATATAGATACAAAAACGTAGAACAACGTACAAAATGAACAAAAACCGACGAAAACTTAAAAAACGTAAGAAAACGTACAACAAGGTAAGAAAACGAATGAAAATGGACGAAAACATAAGAAAATAGACAAAAACGTTCGAAAACGTACGAAAACGAAAGAAAACGTAAGAAAATGTAAGAAAATAGTCAATAACGCATAATAACGTTTAAAAGCGGACAAAAATGGATAAACATTCAAATAAATTCAAAAACATGCGAAAACGATCGAAATCGACCGAACACGGTTAAAAACGGTCGAAATCGGTCGAACATGGTCAAAAAGGGTCGAAATCAGTCCTAATCCGTTGAAAACGGTCTAAATCGGTTAAAATAGGTCAAAAACGGTCAAAATCGGTCGAAAATGGTGGAAATCGGTCAAAAACGCTCAAAATCGGTCGAAAACGGTCCAAATTGTTCAAAATCGGTCAAAAACGGTCAAAAAAGATCAAAATCGGCTGAAAACGTATAAAACGTTAAAAAACGAATGAAAAAAGTAAAAAAAAGTACACAACGTATAAAAAGGGATAAAAGCAGATGAAAACGTATAAGAAAAACCTTTGATCCGCTAGACCTGTCTAATCTCCTTGGGTGACCCATCTATAAAGTTAAGGGAGACCCGTCAAATCCAACTAGACCCATCTATAATAAGAAGGAAGAAATGTTCGGCCCAACTAGACCCATCTATAAATATTAAAGGATACCCAACTAGACCCAACTAGACCCATCTATAATATTAAAAGAGAAATGCTAAACCCAACTAGATCCATCTATAAATATTAAGTGAGACCCAATTAGACTCATCTCTTAAATATATTTACCCAACTAGACCCAAATTTAACTAATGGTTCTAAAATTGCCACCTCTAGTGAGCATGCTAATTGTTTTCATTGAAACTAATTTGTAACTGCTTTGACCTATTAATGAGCAGTTTCAAATTCTAATTAAGACCCATAATGAATTAGTCTTGTAACCACTATTGCTATAATGAAGGAACATTATGAGGAGATTAATGTGTCGATTAATTCTCATAATTCGACTAGCACCGAGTATTCTCTCCTAAAAATAGAGAGATGATCTTATGCATGGAAAGATGTAGAAAAACTTAAACACTTAAAGTAAAAGGGTTTTTAGATTTGTGCCTAAATTAAGAACATAAGATTTGGTCTTGTCCTAAAGATATTAATAATACTCAATCAATATGGTCGAATAGTTTATTTTGGAAAATGATTACACGATTTCATTTGATTTCTGGTTACATTGATTATCTTCACCATGTTTTGCAAATTAACCACTAACCCGTCATGGATCTACCATCAGCTAAATTACCATCATATTTGGTTTCACATATGTAGAAGTAAGTTCTCATTCTTAGATAAATTAGAGGTTTATGAAATCGCCCCCTTGTTAACTGATTGGATCATATATATGGTCCCAATATATTTAGCTTACATGATCTTATTGTAATTTTTTGAGCCTTCAATAACATGCTAGAGTTTTTTTAATAAATTAAGTTGCCGTTCAAAAAAAAGAGACTACTTTTCCAATCTCCTACGATCAACAAAACCAGTGACGAATCTAGAAAAAATTCGATAGGACACCATTTATATAGAAGCACAACCCTAAGTTTTTAACTATTACAAGCCATTTACCCGATTTGAGTCTCTGTGACGGTGGGCTGAAATCTCGTGGATTAGCCGGCCAAAAGATCTGGAAACCATGGTTACATTCGAAAAAAAAAGAACTATCAAAAGCCATTTCATTTGTTTTAACAAAGTCATGTTTCTCCTTTAATTTATGTATTTAAATCCACCTCTCAACATAACATTAGTTTCTCAATTTATAATTTAACAAACGTACTAGATCATGAAGTCGGGGTAGATATCAAGTCAAAACCACTCCGGAACCAAACAAGATCAGACGATGATGAGACTAACTAAATGTAGTTTGATTCAGAATCAAGAAGAGGATTAGTACGTGTTTAAAAAAATTCTTGAACCTAGAACCAAAACAGCCGGCCAGTTACAAGCCATGCATGCCAGTACGTAGGGCTGGTGTAGGACAACGACAATTGGGTCTTAAGCCTAGCAGGCCACCAACTTCTATCTTACATGTGTAGTTAAAAAGTAAAACAATTTTATCTAATATGAGACCGACTTTCATATAATTAGCAAGTCTCTTAAATCCTTATTTGAGTTTTTCGTTCGTTAATATGCTTATCTCATATGCAAAAATTAAAAACACTAAATGCTATTTGGCGCATATATATAACTTTTTCATGTTTGTCTGGTCCTATTTTGTATTTATGGCATTGCGAATTCATGGTACGGCCCTGCCATCACAGTTATTATATATAAGCTGGCAGTAGATAATGGAACCAATACCATTGGTTACTCATAAAACAACAATTTGGCCCTACTAAATCAGAAGGTTTGGTTTGAAATTGTATCAAACTGATGATATTACGAGTATAATCAAGATCTTTAATCTCTAACTGGTCAAAATGATTTTATACAATAATTTTCCTAACAAACCAGATACTATATAAATGCTTTCCAGAGGAACTCTAGATGACATTGATCAACGTTTTCAGGCATAAAAAGAATAACTGCAGCCATTTAAAAGGAAACAAAAATGGAAACTATTGAAGAATTCCAAACATTCATCAAAGTATTGTTTTTCGCTATTTTCTCCATCTCTTATTGTTACTTCATTCCAGTACAGATATCCAGTGACATCCCGAGGTTAGTTTCTCTTCTTCCCGTCATTGCAACTTTCTTCATCCTTCTACTTCCACTCTCCAACGTCCATCTCACATTTCCTAATTTATTTTTCAACATGTGGCTAGATAACTTCAAACTCCTACTTTTGGCATTTAACCGTGGTCCTTTAGCTGATAAACCGTGGTTACCATTTCTCGTTTTCTTATCAGTTTCCCTCCTTCCAATAAATTGTAAAAAATCGGTAAAAAGTATGTTGCATCCAGGTGCATCCAGGTTCTGACAAACTGCACGCAACACAAGCTTCATCACATAAACTAATTGTGTTAGCTTTTAAGGAGGTAATAGTTTCTATAATTATTTTTTCATATCAGTACAAAGATAATTTCCACCACAATGTGATTATTGTTCTTTACATTTTACAAATGTACCTTGGTATGGAGTTAGGCTTTGCTATTATAGCTTTATTTGCTAAGTTGTATCTCGAATTCAACTATGAGATCGAACCACAATTCAATGAACCTCACCTAGCTCACTTCAAGATTTTTAGGGACGCCGATGGAACCTCATTTCATCCGGCATCCTTTGACTTACTGTTTATAATCCGACTCACAAGAAGTGGGACCCGATTCTTGATCAGCTAAAGGGCCAGACGTTTGGTATTTTTGTTACGTTTGTCATATCAGGTATAATGCATGAGTTGATGTTCTTATATATGACGCGTGCTCAGCCTATGTGGGAGGTGACATGCTTTTTTGTGCTACATGGAGCGTGTACTGCTAGAGGTGGCAGTTAAGAAGGCGGTTAAAGGAAGCTTCCAGCTGCATTAGGTGGTAACCAGGCAGATTACGATGGTGTTTGTGGCAGTGACTTGTGGGTCGTTGCTCTTTTCGCAACTTATAAGGAACGGTGTGGACGTCAAGGCTATTCAAGAGATTTCACTTTTAGTCAATTTTGTAAGGTCTAAATTGGAATGAAATGAGATAAATTTGTATTACCTAGTATCTTGCTAGAGTTTTATTAATGAATATGCTGTTAAGAAAATACACGGGTAATTATGCAAATTTCCAGTTTGGTTATTTGTCATTATAAGTGTTTGGTATCCTTACATTTTTTACGGCATATCTGAATAAGAATTTTAGCAAGAAGCATGAAAATTGCGTTGCCAGGAATTTTTATCTTGTACCAAAGCTCAAAAACTAAAACTTTAAAGTACAAGTATTACTTAAAACACACCTTTTTATATTAAAACACTGCGAAAGCTTGATAATATTACAATGGTGGTGGTAAGTTTTTCGATGATTGATACAACTTATACAAGTGCCATTTTATAGGCTGATCAAACACAAAGGAATATGCTTTTGGCATATGGCATATGCTAAAGCATAAAAGAAAAAACCATGGCATATGCCAAGGAATATTCTCGGACTATTATTTAATTTTACTACATCGGCCCACCATAAATAATTCACACGATTATTAAACATAGATGGCCGACATATTGATTCACATGCGGGCCCTTCGAGCTTCAGGGCAAAGTGGAACGGGACGATTTAATTTTTAACTTATGTAGACAATAATCATCCCATCCCGGGTCCACAATAAAAATTGAATCATCACTGTTGTCGTCATCTTTTAGAAATCCTTTCCTGTTATAGCGATACGTGTTATCTTCTTAGGTGTAGTCTTGGACTTCTTTGGGCTTAGATGTTGTTGCGGCCCAGTCGTTGTGCAAGGGACTCCAATTCAATGAGGATTCTTCTGGCTTCTTTGTTTTGAATTCTGACATCTTCTTTTGGTCAGGCCAGTGGTTGTCTTTAGTTAACATGCAGAAGCAGATTTGGGTTTTGCATTGTATGATTGCTTGTAGACTTTGCATGGCTTTGACTGCTTCCTTTGCTGTTGATAGTTTAATGTCTTGGACTACTGATCTCCATGCATCAGATTTATCCATTCTGATTGGGTTTTGGTTGGCCTTAAGCTGGTAATGTCTGTATAGTGCTCCTGGTTCTTCATTTGTGAAGATCTTTTTTGTGAAGATTCTTGGAAGTGGTTGGAAATCTTCATGACTTCTTCGCAAGTGATCTTCATATTCTTCTGAAAGGGATTGGGGGACTATAGAACTTCCTCCACTAAGTAAAGATCTGCTGCTGCTAATTGCTTCATTTCTCTTGTGCATTCTGCAAAACAAAGGTTAACAAGTCTTGAGAGAGAATCATCAAGGGTGTTATGTTTTCCTTCTATGTGTTCTATATTAATTTTGACGCATGTTCCCGTGACTGCATCTGCAAACTTGATCCACCTAACTCTTGAGGATTTGTTACTATTAGTTTTATCGTAAAAACTAATGATAGCTTGGCAATTTGTTCTCAAGGTGACTTCCTGTTTATCAAGGTAGTAAATCTTCAACTTTTCTAAAGTATTGATGCATGCATTGATTTCAGCATCAATTATGGATAAGGTTATTGAGAATTTGCCACTTGCATAGGCGCAAATTTTTTCTGAACTTCTTGGATCTCCTTTACTCTTCTTCCATTTGACTATTCCTCCCCATCCTTCCATGCATCCATCTATTTCCAAGATGATGTAAGCATTTTCTGGTGGAATTTTAAGATCTGGAAGATTTTGAACCTGTTCTTTAATTTTTCTGAATAACTCGTAATCAGAAGACTTTTGTGTTTTATCTCCATGAGCATTTGTTTTTTCATAAATTGGCCTTAGGAGTATCCTAAGCTTTTGGGATATGATTTCGAGCATAATTAAGGATTCCTAAGAATGACCTTAATCCTTTCTTTGTCTTCAACTCTTCTTCATTAAGGTTAACGATCTTCTTTATGATGTGTGGTTGCAACTTTATGGTTCCTTCTCCTATGACTGCTCCCAAAAAGTGAATTGTTGAGACTGCTATCTTTATCTTTGTTGGAGATAGGACTAGGCCATTATCTTCACAGATTTTTAGCATCTTTTCTAGGTGCTTGGCGTGGTCCTTTTAATTTTTTGAGAAAACTAGTATATCATCAATATATACTGCGATGAATGACTCTGTTCCTTTGAAGCATTTATCCATCTTTCTTTGGAATACCGCTGGGGTGTTTTTAGGCCAAATGGCATAACCAGCCATTCATAGAGTCCTCCTGGGACTAAGAACACAATCCAAGGGATTGATTCTTCATCCATATCAACTTGATGGAATCCTGATTTGAGATCAAACTTTGAGAATATTTTTGTGCCTCCTACTCTCTTGATGATCGTGTTGATTCGTGGTAGGGAGTATTGAACCTTGTATGTATTATCATTCAAGGACTTGTATGTTTTTTGATGACTATTTACATGTTTTTTGAATGAATCTTCCATTGTTGGAGTAACATGTTTTACTGGTCAGTCTTCAATTGTAATATATGGATTGATGATATCCAGCTTACAAAGTTCACCATCCTTTTTCCAATGCTTTAGGGGTTCTTCTCTGATGTAACCTTGATGTTTTAACCTTTCTATGACATGTTTGAATTGTTCTAAGAATGCTTTGCTTCCTTCTTGATTGAAATAAATTGATTCATTTATTTCCATGAATTCCTCCTCACTTACTTCTAACTTAGTGATAGCAACTTCGGCGACTTCATTTTGATTTGAAGTCTTGATTCAGGTAACATTTTTGTAAATGGTTATCTCATCACCTTCTATTCAGATTCCTCCCTTTATTGATCTTAGGAAATTGGCTCCTATCGGCATTTTGATACCATTACTGTCATTCATATTGAATGCATATATAAGAGGTATCTTGAATTTATTTCCTTCGATTAGGAAAGAGCCTTGCTTTATTAAGTGTGTAGCCTGTTGTCTTGAGTTTAAGCCGTTAAAGAAGACGGTCTGAGTTAGAGGTTCTAGTGCGTCTTTTGGAATGACTTTCTTGTTGATACAGCATGCTGATGCTCCCTTGTCTATTATTGCGGTGGTTCCAAACATTGGGCAATTAGGAATTTCAAACTCAACCTTTACATTGTAGAGTTTATTTGTGATTTTCCTAATTTTTGGAGCTGTAGTGGTGTTTCTAAAATAATGAACTTCTGCTTCCATGAAGGGTCTTGCTATCTGAGGGTTTCCTAGTGGCAGAAATTCTTCACTGGAGTATCGAACCTGTGTTTCCTTTTCTCTCTCCTTCTGCAGTTGTGCTTTTAGCTTCCTTATTTCTTCATCCTTCTATTCTTCAAACTTAATTTGTTCTGTTTTGAGCTGATCAATAATCTTGAGGACATCTGTAAGATCTTTTATAAGAAACCTTTTTTCTGACTGCCATAGTTCTTCTTTTCTCTGCATGATGGCCCTGTTTTCATAATATTCTTTGGCTTAATCTTTGATCATCTGCTGAACTTTTTCTGTCTTTTCCTTTAGAAGTTCTTTGAGAAGCCTTACTTCATTACTGTGGAAGTATTTTTCCTCTTCTGGTTTATGCGGTTGTTTTCCTTTGACATTGACCATTTTACCAAGATAGTTTCTTTGCACAAAGGGCACATGTTATCAATTCACATTTGGGATAGTTGAGCCTTGACATATATGTGGTTAATATTCCATAGTAATAACAAACTGTGTAGTTTGTTACCGTGTTTTCTTTCCAATCATGCTCACAACTTTTGCTTTGGGTTGGTAATTCCTTGTCTGGCTTCCACGATCCTACGGATTGAACCATGTCTGCTATCTTTGTTGGTGGTCCAGGGTGAAACATGAAAGCATGATAACTGTAATAATCTTCTTCTATACTTTGTTCATCATCACTTTCATTAATTCCTTCTATTGCCATAAAGGCTGCTTCTTTAAGTGGAGTGTCTTGAACCATAATACTGATATTCTGATGAACATCACCTTCTCCTTCTGATATGCTATAGACACTGCTATCATCAAAGTCTGTTGAGACAATATCCCAGTTGTCATCAAGATCCAATTCTTGATATACAGCTGATCTTGCAATATTGCCTTGCTTACTTCTGCAATCTTTTGCAAAGTGTCACTCTTTTCCACAAATAAAGCATTTACACTTCTTGACTCGTCCTCTATCATCCTTATACTTCCTCTTGAATGGCTTTACATGAGAATTATGCGGCTTTCCTTTATATGTTCTTGACTTTCTAATTCCATATTTCTTCCTGTTATTCTTGTAATAACCAGGAATTGGTATGGCAGAACAAAGGGATAAGTCTTTTAATTCTTTAGCAAGTGCCGCGTCTTTGCACATTTCTGAGACGAAAGTATGAGTGAATTTGATTGCAGGCAAGACTCTTGCGCTGAGACCAGGGTGTTTAGCTTTAAACGATTCTTCTACCTTCTTAGACAAAGAGGGTGGAAGTTTAGCAAAGAGTTTTTCTGTTGTTGAGGGAAAATATAATTTTCCTGATTTTACTGCCAACTATCAGAAATCATTCAAGAATGACCACAAATTCTTGGTTTCTTCACAAGTTATTCTATCTAGATCCTTGTAGGCTATGTCTTGTTCATCAGTCGAGCCTCTATATGGATCTTCCATTATAATCAGTTGCCTTACTTGTGAGGTTATGTTTTATGGGTCATCTACGATTGTTTTAAGAGTAGAGTATGCCCCTGGATATGCATTTCGCCATTGCTGCCACATTAATTTTTCGCTTTCTCCAAGAAGGTTCTCTACAAAATCTAACTTTGCCTTATTATCAGACCATGTTTGACTATTGAGTCTATTGATTGTTATAGACTCCCATCTTGATATTACACCTGGCCATAAGCCTGGATCTGCTGGTAAGACAAGCATTACTCTTGATTCTGTCCATGCCGGTGGTAGTGTCCACTGTAAGTTGTGATACTCACCATATCCTCCGTAAAAGGTATTACCTTTTCCCTGAGGATAACCAAACTGATAGTCTAGTTTATAATTTGGTTGCGGGTTTTGTCTTGTCGGTGGATAGACTGCTGGCCCTATTATTGCATCAGGTGGAGGTTGATAGCTTGTGCTAGATTTTGCATCATCTGCAGCTGTTGGGAACGCGTGCTCTTCATGTTTATTGATGACTTGCGCTGCCAATTGTTTAAATTTTCTAAACTTTAGGTATGGCAGGTCATCATCTTTCTTTTCATTTTTAGAAAGATGAAGCACTGTATGGTTCTCACCACGCTTTGCTGCGAATGGGTTTTCCCATTCCATCTTTAAATTTTTCTTTTGATTAGCAAGTTGGTCATCCGAATAGAAGGTGATGAGATAACCATTTACAAAAAGGTTACCAGAATCAAGACTTCAAATCAAACTGAAGTCGCCAAAGTTGCTATCACTGAGTTAGAAGTAAGCGAAGAGGAATTTATGGAAATAAATGAATCAATTTATTTCAATCAAGAAGGAAGCAAAGCATTCTTAGAAAAATTCAAACCTGTCATAGAAAGGTTAAAACATCAAGGCTACATCGGAGAAGAGCCCCTAAAGCATTGGAAAAAGAATGGTGAACTTTGTAAGCTGGATATCATCAATCCAGATATTACAATTGAAGACCGACCATTAAAACATGTTACTCCAGCAATAGAAGATTCATTCAAAAAACATGTTGATAGTCTTCTCAAAAGTGGTGCCATTCGTCCAAGCAAAAGCAGGCACAAAACAATGGCAATGGTCGTAAATTCAGGGAAAACAATTGATCCTACAACTGGAAGAGAAATCAAGGGAAAGGAAAGGATGGTTTTTAATTACAAGTCCTTGAATGATAATACATATAAGGATCAATACTCCCTACCAGGTATCAACACGATCATTAAAAGAGTAGGGGGTGCAAAAATATTCTCAAAGTTTGATCTCAAATCAGGATTCCATCAAGTTGCTATAGATGAAGAATCAAACCCTTAGACAGCGTTCTTAGTCCCAAGAGGACTCTATGAATGGCTTGTTATGCCATTTGGCTTGAAAAATGCCCCAGCAGTATTCCAAAGAAAGATGGACAAATGCTTCAAAGGAACAAAGTCATTCATCGCAGTATATATTGATGATATATTGGTTTTCTCAAAGAATGAAAAGGAACATGCCAAGCACCTAGAAAAGATGCTGAAAATATGTGAAGATAATGGTCTAGTCTTATCTCCAACAAAGATGAAGATAGAAGTCTCCACAATAGACTTTTTGGGAGCAATCATAGGAGAATGAACCATAAAGTTGCAACCACACATAATAAAGGAGATCGTTAACTTCAATGAAGAAGAGTTGAAGACAAAGAAAGGATTAAGGTCATTCTTAGGAATCCTTAATTATGCTCGAAATCATATCCCAAAACTTAGGATACTCCTAAGGCCACTCTATGAAAAAACAAATCCTCATGGAGATAAAAGACTAAAGTCTTCTGATTACGAGTTAGTCAAAAAAATCAAAGAACAGGTTCAAAATCTTCCAGATCTTGAAATTCCACTAGAAAATGCTTATATCTCTTAGAAACAGACGGGTGCATGGAAGTATGGGGAGGAATAGTCGAATGGAAAAAGAGAAAGGGAGATCCAAGAAGTTCAGAAAAAATTTACGCTTATGAAGTGGCAAATTCTCAACAACCCAATCCATCATTGATGCTGAAATTAATGCATGCATCAACACCTTAGAAAAGTTGAAGATTTATTACCCAGACAAACAGGAAGTCACCTTAAGAACAGATTGTCATGCCATCATTAGTTTTTATAATAAAACTAATAGTAACAAATCCTCAAGGGTTAGGTGGATCAATTTTGCAGATGTAGTCACGGGAATAGGCGTAAAAATGAATATAGAACACATAGAAGGGAAACATAACACTCTTGCTGATTCTCTCTCAAGACTTGTCAACCTTTGTTTTGTAGAATGCAGAGGAGATCACTTGCGAAGAAGTCATGAAGATTTCCAACCACTTCTAAGAATCTTCACAAAGACTATCTTCACACATGAAGAACCAGAAGCACTATACATACATTATCAGCCAACCAAAATCCAATCAGAATGGATAAATCTAATGCATGGAGATCAGTCACCCAGGATATTGAAATTTCAATAGCAAAGGAAGCAGTCAAAGCCATGCGAAGTTTACAAGCAATCATACAATGCAAAGCCCAAATCTGCTTTGGTATGTCAACCAAAGACAACCACTGGTCTGACTAAAGAGAAGACGTCAGAATTCAAAATAAAGAAGCAAGAAGAATCCTCATTGAACTGGAAGCCCTTTCCCAATAACTGGGCCGCAACAACATCTAAGCCCAAAGAAGTCCAGACCAAAAACCCAGAAGATAACATGTACCGCTACAACAAGAAAGGATTTTTAGAAGAATACGACAACAGTGATGATTCTTTTTATTATGTTAGTGTTCTGTTTCTTATTTGTGGACCGGGATGGATGATAATTGCTTTCTATATTAGTTAAAATGATTCGTCCGTTCCTTGATTGTCCAGATGCTCAGAGGGCATGCATATGACTAATTCTACTAATGCTTGTTTCAATAGTACACAAATGTACAACCATTGCACAAATACTTATGTTCTTTTTTATTTTTTTTAAGCCATAAGAGTCATTGTAATATAAATAATCGGCTCGAATATTCCTTAGCATATGCCATGGTTTATTCCTTTATGCTTTAGCATATGCCATATGCCAAAAGCATATTCCTTTGTTATTAGCCTATAAAAGGCATTTGTATATGTTTGTATGGATCATCAAAAAAACTACTACCATTACTACCATCACCACCATTGTAATCAAGCTTCCGCAGTGTTTTAATAAAAAGGTATGTTTTAAGTAATATTTGTACTTTAAATTTTTAGTTTTTGAGCTTTAGTACAAGATAAAAATTTCTAGCAACGTAATTTTCATCTTCGAACCTTCCCAACCTATTCCCCTAGAGAATGATAACAACCCTCGAGTCTTACCTACACTACAACAGTTAGGTATACTACCTAGGGAGTTCTAAAACCTGGTGTGGTACAACCCTTGCATCACTTCCCCCCAAACCAACATTTGTATCTTGAGCACATTTTGAAACTTTGATCTAGCTTGAACAATATTCTATCTTTGTCATTAACGTGCACATCGGAATTTTGTATAAGAAGAGGCCAACCACACCAAATATTACTGCTTCAATACTGTTTCATAACATTTGGTCTTGGTGAATATCCATTTAGGGGAACATGTAAGAGATCAGCAACAAATATTCTCATGCTTGTAGAATACTTCACACAAACCATACAAAGTAAAGTAGTATACACTACTTCCACTAGAAGTTGACATGTTAACATCAAAGTACAAGTTTTCCCCCATGATGGTTGCAAACTCTCAGAAGAATCGTTGTCATGTAGGCTCATATACTCAAGAAGTTATTGTCTTAAGCACAAATCCTGAAAAGTAATGAACGTCGTTGAAGAACTTTGAAAATTTTGCTTAGACTGTGAAGTACCATTTTCGTTTAATAGCATAATAATATCCCGTGAGAATTGCTGATCACATCTCAACCCTTTAAACTCTCTGGCTAACTTACCAACCTCGTATTCATTCAATTATCTGTTGTGACCACATGGTGAAGTAAACCCAATATTCCAAACTTGAAATTGATGTACAATCCCCCAAATTTTTTACTTAAGCTTGCACTATTGTGATTGAAGAACGATGCAGAAGCAAACCTCTAAGTACCCTATACCCAACATCAAAAGTATAAGAAGTACAACACCTCTTGAAACAATCTACATCTGCATCTGTGTGTGTCACTGAGTACTACAACGTAACTTCTTTAAGTGATAGTTAACCAGGTATTCAACCAACCACCCGACTACTGGAAACTAGATAGGGGGTGTTTAAAAAAAGGTATAGAAAGTAGAAAGAAGTCTCAATGATGAAATAATTAGACGCCTTCATGAAATCCCACTTTAAATTCAAATAAGAAATACCAAATCAACTCCGTGATCACTTGACATTCATTTGAATCAGAATCCATAGTTGTTTTTCATTTTTTAGTGAATCTTATATAGGATCGTTTAGCATTAAGTGTTGTGTTTGCTTTGGTGTTGTTGTTTTGATTGTTGTTAACTAGGACTAAAGTTATAATGAATAGTTGTTAACGTATAAACTTTCTCTGGTCAAATTTGTCATTAAATTACAATTATAGGAAAAAGGACTAACGATGTAATAGGTTTAACAATTAAGGGTTCACGGTTGTTAGGGACTTGTGTTGTAAATAGGTTTAGACATAAGGGTATATAATCGTAAAATAAACCTAGGGCTTGTATTTAAACCACCTAAGTAAAACCTGTAATCCGTGGTTTAACTCAACCTTAAACCGCTGAAACCCGCAGAATTTCTTGCACATAAACCGCCTTTACCCTTGTAAACCCGCGTAATAAGTTTTAGTTAAACCACCTTCAACCTTGTAGAACCACCGAATAAGTACCTAATAAACCACCTTTACCCTTGTAAACCCGTGGAATAAGTGCCAGTTAAACCACTTTCAACCTTGTTTCACCAGGGTTTAAGGAGATGTTAAACCACCTCTTCCGCGGTTTATATTAACCTTAAACTCCAAGATTGTGCATAAAACCTGTAAATAACGGGAGATCCTTAAACGGCTCCCACTTTCATTTAAACCACGAGAAGGCGATTTAAACCCACATAAACCGCGGGAAAGAAGACCGTAAACCGTGGTCATTATTAGATTTTTGTCCTTTTGCATTTTTTTTAAAAACCTACGATAATATGAAAAATATGCCCAGATAATCTTCGAAATAATTTTTTTAAGAAGAAGAAGCCACGAAGATTAGACCTTAATAAGCAAAAGCAGATTTGAGAGTGTGTTCAATGCATTTTATTTTGAAATAATCCATAAAAGCTTAAAATAAGCCACGAACCCATAAGCTTAACATAAGCTTAAATAAGTTGTTTAGATACTTAATATGCCATGAAATATAATAACAAATAAAATAGAAACATGATAAGAAAAGAAATTTTCAAGCTTTTTGAAAAATAAGCACTATCTAAACAAGCCCGTAGCTTTTTAGCTTAAAAATAAGCTCGAATAAGCCATAACACCACGAAACACCATGAATAAGAAAATCACAAACACAAAACGCCCTCGGTTAGCTCTGATGCCAATTGTTAACATTAATAATTCACTAACTAGATACGAAACCAGAGGTCGGGGAGGAAAGAATAAATGTGTAGCCATATTATTGAGTTTAAAGAGAGAAATGGAAGAGTGTGTGTTTCTAGAGAGAAGGAGGAGAAACACACACTTTGTAAGATTATACAAATGATTACCTTACCCCCTCCATGGAAGTATAGAGGGGAATATATAGCACGAGACATGCCTAACTATCCTAACTTGTCGTTTCTAGTCCTTGCGTACCTGGTTATTAATAAACTAATGTAATTTCGTATAAGTCTTCATATTTTAAGGCTAACACCTTTGTACTCCAAATATAAGAAAATACGATTTCCACATAGATCTTGGTATACTTAAAAACCTTTAAAGTTTGTCACTTCAAAACTTTTTGTTAAGGATAAACAATAATAGAACCAAAGAATGAAATTGCATAAAGAAAAGAGGGCATGCGCTTAAGCTATAAAGGCAAGAAAAGAATAAGAAAAGAAATGAAAAAGAAATATACTCGTAAAAAAAATGCGAGAGTATATAAAATAGCAAGAGTTATTTTAATTTTCTAAATTATTCAATATTCCTCACCTTACAATATCACAAGATCTCATAAATGGCTTGACAACATAAACCTGATCAAGTCACTGATGATCATCCAAAAATCCCAATCATAATCCTATCATAAACCTTTCATAAAAAATGATTTAATCATCTGTCTTTTATCTCACACATTTGATAATCCTACTATCGCTAAAAAGCCATCAAGAATCATGTCCAAACTCATATTTAACATCATCTATATCGTATACATCCTTTAATACCATCATCCACTTAGTGGAATTCACTATAACCCTCTACTTTAATGATAAAGGTTCACTCCTTTGACCTTATCCTTTTTTACAAACCATCAATGTATTATACCAAGACTTCCAACCAACATACGAAAGAAGGAGTCAAAGTAGAAGGTAAAGGAGTGTATACCTTTGTCTGAATCACAGAAACCACATCGGTTTGATGAAAAACATTCACATTTCATCAAGACTACTGCCAAATTCATGTTTATTAGGGCATTTAGGTTTAATTAAGGTTTTAGAAACCCTAGTTTTGAGTTTTACGAATTGTGATAAATTCTAAGTCTCCTTAATGCGTTGTGAAACCCTAAGGTTATTTTTTAAACATATATGTAATTTTATCCGATTGGTAGTTTTAATTAATTGAAATTAGTTATTTTTTTAAATTTAAATGTTTTGAATTTTTATTTTATAAATTTCGAATTAATTCAACAATAAAATAAATAATTTGTTTAATTATATTATATAGTTGAATACTTATCAGATATATTGCACATATAAAAAAAAGTAACTCTCAATACAGTCTTCCATAGGTTATGGGTCCTAATACCATTGTACGGTGTAAGGGGGAGGTTGAGACATAGACGACCATACCCCTACCTAAGGTAGAGAGGCTCCTTCCTATTCTACCAAAGGTAGAAAAGGATCTCCGACCTTGCAAGGAGTGAGGATCGAAACTTTGACGTCTGTCTCCAGAGGCAAAGTTAATAACCGCTTGATCCAACCTTGCTATGATAGATATATTGCACGTATTAGTTCAATTAATAAGAGTTGTTATTATAAATGGGAGCGTAGATTTATTTCTATAACTCTAAACCTAATACTTGTTTAATATGATTTATAGACATTTGAAATGTTTAAGGTGCTTGCATGATAAGGTGCTAATTGCATGTTTGATATGTATATATGTATTTCATAAGATATTATTTATTATAATGCTAGATTATGTTTAACTGATATTTAAGATGTTATGAATATGTAACAATAAATATATACACGTAAGAATTGTTTATGTTATGAATATATAATTGTTTAATGAGATTAATTGTTTAAATTCTATGGATAGCATAAATACACCGTTTGCTTGTTGACATTAGATTTTATATGAAAACGTGTAATTATAGTTTAAATGTGTAGGAAATTAAATCACACAACCAAAACAAGTAAAAGAAAGAAATAGAATTCTAGAGAGAGAAAGGATGGTTGGAACACTTAGAGAGAGAAAGAAATATGTAGTATGTGTAATATCTAAATGAACCAACACCCTCTCTAAGGCATGGAGAGGGTATTTATATCCTTACATGGGTCGGCCAACCCGTAGATAGTCCATAGGTTGACCCGGTTAGCTTACTTATTCCCAACGTTTAACTACAAGCTAAGAACTATTATTTTGGAAGTGACCAAGTCTTTTCTTGATTCCTAACAATCTCCCCCTAAGGGAGGTCACTCCAATAAACTTAAGCTTAGCATTCTATGAATGGTCTTTTGTCTTGCTCGTAGACTTAATTCTTTGTCTTTTATCTTGTGAATTTGATGTAGTGATCTTGGAACCTGTTCATGCCTGCTTGTGATATTGAACTTAATGAGACCATCAGTCATACATCATCTCTTCATAATCTTGTAATCTTTTGCCTTCTTGTGGACTTGTAACTTTTAGACCAACATGCTCACACTTTCCTTTATCTTCAAAGCTATTGAACAATCTCCCTTGGAATGCTTCATCTTGACCACTTTCACACTTCAATGAAGACATTTAGTATCAAAGTAGCAGAAGACTTGAGTAACATGTACTTGAGCTTTCATTATGTCTTTATATTTGTTGATCGAGTATGAGCATGTGGCTATGAATTCAACTCTGCTAGAATGAGGCATCACCACCTTTGTAAAAATATGTAATTAAAACAGTTAGCAATAAGGTTATGGACAAATATGGCTTTGTAATTCGCCCATGTTTAGATGGATTAACCTCCGGTTCCATAAGGACCGGCCTGTGATCAAGTAGATTCAATTTAAGAAGAATCTCCTTGACATGATTTCCAGCTTGTAGTATTGAATCCTCTAACACATAAGCATTAGATTCATCATACTTAGCTTGTTCTCTTATCAGAACGTCTCAAAGCAGATAATACGATAAGAGTGAATCAGTTAGTTACTATCTAACCGATTAAGTCGTTAATTCATAAACTGGACCAAATTGATATCTAGTTGTTACAAGTTTGATCCATATAGGATCGCACAAGTCACCTACCACAGTGCTTGTTTGATGTTGGCACTGGAAGGATTTTCATCGTCACTGTGAATACTGTGAAGTATCACTCTGATGTTCTGGCAAGATCACAAGGATAATGCGTAGGACTCTTTTTATATCACATGTGTTCACAGTGTATGAACAACAAGTGTAATCTAGAAATGTGTCCTAATGAGATTTATTAATGATATCTTTTCAATATCAACTAACTCAGAGTGAGAAAGTCGATAGATAACGTGTTTGTCTTGGTGAGAAATGAAACAAGAGTCTTTTAAGAGGCCTTGAGTGGCTAGGTAGGGTTGTGCATTGCATCACTAGGGTCCATGAAGACCTACATCAATACAAGACGAACATCTTAGATGTTTCGATAACAATATGTATTTGACACCCGGTTGTCTGCCTAATAGTAAAGGAGGATTCTTTCTTTCAACCCATTATCTTTATCAGTTCCTTTTTCATTACTTTCTACCCTTCAATGCTTACCAAGACGTCATTACTAGCACCTTGTTGTGATTGTTCCGATGCTAGCTTATCCTTAGTCAACATTATTCCCATATTTCCATTCAACTCCATCTTTCCTAAGGACTTCTAATTCTATCTACTGGAATGTCCTTGGGTAGATCCCTCTAGTTCTGGTTAGATCATTAGACGTATACCTAACCCTAACCACCTACATAGCATCACACCCGTCGTAGAATGTGGTTGGTTGGAGTTTGGGATATAACGATCGTAAACTATTAAACCATTAAAAATCAATCAAAGTGTTTGATATACATCAAAAGGTTTGACACTTTGAGAGTTTTATTGTGTCCATACACATAGGATTTTTGAGAAATACTCACCCTACACATGTGCATCGAGATTCGAAATTGTTTTGCACATGTAGGGAAGAGTTATGCACTTGAGTCAAAGACGATCACATTACATTTTACTCTAATTTTCTCCCCATCAAAAATAGCATACCATATGATGTTTTTGATATCAATGGAATAAAATGGCTATTTGAGATTTGAAAAACACATGGGAGAAAATAGTAATAGCATGATTTTCTTGGAACATTTTCCATTGCTCCCCCTCAATTAATGAGGGCCTAATATAGTGTTGAGTACATAAATTTAAAAGATTTTGAATTTATTGAAAAAAATTCTTTAAAAATTCTACTCAAACACTATATATTTATGAAGTTGCACTACATGTATACAAGATGATTTATGAGACATTACCTGAAACTTACAAAACTAAGAGCGATCGATATTGTCACTCTGTCGAGAGGCAAGCACATTTTGTGGTAGGGGGGGGGGGACAGCTGAGCGCAAACTCCTCTTAGATGCTTGAAATCCTTTCTTGAGTAGATATAGAGCGTTCTTCAGGATAGAGTTGATATAAATGTAACACCAAAGTCAACTAAGTCCCAAATGTAGACAATTAAACCCTTTAAGTAGCCGAAATAATAGCACCATGTCACGATCCGCAATGTACACATTTTCATCCTGTAGGAATACTACTATCCTAAAGTATTCATCATACCTAAGTCGAACTCTTTTATATAATAATTTACTACCCTTTTCGAGAATAAAAAACTCAGTGATGAACCGGTCCGAGGAAGCCTTATCGAATCTGAAACATATCTTCAACTTCCCAAGGGCTTCTAAATAACTACGTAATTATTTCAAACAATACAAAGCACTTTTTAAAACTAATGATGTGTTGGCAATATTTCATCATATGTATGTCACACCCTGCCATAGGCGGAAACGTCGGCGATAAACAAGAATGGATAGTCATCACAACACTAATTGGTGTCAACAATAGAGAACACTAAAATGCACATAACTAAGTGAATAAAGACCAATATGTCATGACACTACGAAAACCCAAAAGAACGACATCCCAATATCTTGTATTAATGACAAAGGGTCTCACCAATACAAGAACAATATCACACGAACCTAATAAAATTCCAAATAACATTCGACAAAATCCATGCACAAACATAAACAAACTCAAGAGCGAACTCCAACTTCAACCTATCTGTCGTTCTAAAGCCACTTCCTTAACCCAAATATACTCATGAAGCTCACCTGAAAAGATGCATAATACGTCATCACAATGTTTGGAGAAGGCATAGTTTTTAAGACACGATATAAATTCAAAGTAAATCAATTACTATGATAAATGAAAAACACGCTAGACAGTAAATAAAACTACCATATAATCTAGCATTTAAACCAAAATCAATCCAATCCAAACCAATACCATTTCACACGATAACGCGACGTCTCTAATCGCAAACTACACAATTGATCACTGAGTCCCATGGAGCATACCACAAATCCACTCACAATGAGTCACTAAGCCTTGTAGCATATACACAAAACCCACGTCCAATTGAGATCACAAACGGCCATGGAAGCGTTCAATCACATCACGAAACATGTACACATAACATATAAAGCCCATAAAGTCCATGCATCACTTAAAACCCATTACGAAGTAATCAAAACATTTCATCTACTATCATATCATTTCCGATCCCAAGTGTAAAAACGAAGTAAAGTGGACAATGAAACCTCACCTGATGCTTAGCTTCCCAAAGAAACAACAATTGCTTCACCAGAATACACACTGATAATCTTAAGACAATTAAGCACACAATAAGCTATAATCAATTAGGCCATTTTAACCCAATATGAATGCAACCTCCACATGATGGATATCTAAAGGCTATCTTACCATAGTTGTCCTATTCTATTAAAAAAAACCCTTTTCCAACTCAACATATGCCATTTACACTCAATGCTACACTTAAAACTTTTCTGGTTATTAGCAGAATTTTAACACACTTACGCGTCCTAAACGCACACTTAAAACACTTCTATCAATTCAAACCCAAAATTCACTAATGCTACATATAAGTCTATGAACTCCCATATCTCTCACAAAGCTATTACCCTTTTACTAATACCCTTCTAAAAAATTGATAATCAAAAGTGTCTAGAATTTCGTGCTCAGAAATCTGACCTTCTAAAAGTACGACACTACGGTACAAAGCAGAATACCACCTTAACCTCATTATATGCTGAGTAAAAATATCCAGGGGTCACACGACCATATATGAACAACGTCGCTAGTGATTTAGAGCTCTAATTAGAATGTCTAAGTAATTTTTAGAATATCAAACACCAAAACTGAAATTTCGTCAACAGTTTAAAATCACACTGAGATTTTGTAACGAGACCTTATTGACCTACCTTCCCGAACATAAAAACTATTAGTCTAACTTTTCTGAAAGAATACTCTCTGAGGTTTATCTCCAATTATATTGTGAAATTGTTTATTTAGTGTCTTTATTAATAGTAATAGGAACTCTACAAGACTGACCAAAAATTCTGTATAGTGACTTAAACACGCCTATATCTAAAGATCAAGCTCAAACCGACTACCTAATCGTCAATTAATCAAACGAATGATCAAACATGATCTATACACCATAAACATTTCAGAACATAAAAAACCCTAATTTATAAACCCAAAATTGAACACTAAATCCATCATTGGTTTATAGATTACTTATAGACTTTAAAAATAATATCTAGAATTTACAAGGAAAATGGATAAAAACCCTTAGTCAAAGTTTCCTAAACTTTTTTCCTCTCTTTTCCTCCTCTCTGATTCGGGTTCGAGCTGAAACATAGGGTGTGGTTGGGTTTTATTTTTATATTTATAGGCTACATGGATAATTCCTAGATACTTCCTAATTAGACTTTGATCCAAATAAAAATCCTTTTTCTTTTTTTCCCTTTTATTGTCTAAAATACGGCATATTACTATTCATAGCTAAAACTATTTTTTTTTCTTTTCTTTCATTAATTTAATTAATAATCTTTATACCTAAGTTATTAAAAAAACCATAAGCTAATTTGTTAAATCATTATTGCTTGAAAACTAATATCTAAAAATAAATTTTCATTTCCAAATTCCACTTTCTAAAAATAAGAAAAGTCTTCCAAAAACACTCATAATTTAGCAAACTCATTTCTTTTCACAAATGACACACTTTCTTCCAATTTTTAATCCCAACACCTAGAGATACACATATTAACCAATCCAAATCTCTCAAAATACCCAATAATTTCATTATCACTATAAGGATTAAAATGAAATTTCTCCATAAATAACTCATTTATCTTAACTTTAACCTCTAAAAAAACCTAAACTTATCATAATACTAACACAAAAATACGTAACGTATAATGTACTGACATCAATTAACACGAAACCTGTGCTTCAATCACCAAAATCATTTCCCTGTCACCAAAAGAGAAAAAATGAACTTCACAAAATTCACAAAAACAAACAAATCCAATCCCAATTAGACGATCACGCTCAACGTAGATTTGATATCTAATTCATCACATATTCCCACACAAACACATATAAACACGTATAAACACATAACCATACATTGCAACAGATACATTTAGGTCAACACTACGGTTTGACCAACCTGCTCAAGTCATGGTTGTCACAGGATCCCCACCTTGAGAATATCTCATCCCGAGATTTAACTACTTCGAGGCATTTATCACTATCGACAAACACTGATTACACTGTAGACCTCATTTTTTGTGATCCTTGCGTTCCCAAGTAAGCTTAGGACCACGCTTCGAATCCCAACGAACTTCACTAATGCTATCAACTATGCCTTTTACTACATGGCACCTCGGTCAACAACATACGTCTTCCTCGACAAAACAAAGAGTAGACTCTTTACATACGTTCAACCTTAATCTCGACTAACTTCCACAATCTGAATCCAACTGATATGACTTTGCTTACCTCCACAAGGGTGCAATTAGCAACACATCAATCCCAAACGAAAAGAAGCATCCCACTACATGAACCTCGCTCGTCATCAAGAAAACTCATCAAAACCCTTTAGTTGTTGTAACAACGTGTTTTATATCTTAATCTCACAACTCATCAAACAAGAACTGTCTTGTCATTAAGATATAAGTTGTTACAAAGCTCAACGTATCTAAAGAATCCATGCAAATTCAGGTTTACTCAAACTTTCAGCACCTCCCAATCCAATTTTCCGCCGATACTCATCTCCTAAGACAGAATATTTCTCAAACAAACTATAGGCTAATCCATCCAAAGATCCTCAAATTCCAACATAACTCTCTGTTTCTAACTTGTCTCTTTTTCCCAAACGTACTACACCCCACCAAGGTGAGACCTTCAAGCCACCACCCATAACCTATACCACATTATATTCAAAAGTTTCCCACTACTACCAAGCTAACTCTTTCGATAATTTAGCTGCCTCAAGCCTTTCCTGTATTACCACTATCGTTGTTGGTTATTATTCCTTGTATCAAAATTCGATCCATTCAACTCACTCAAATATCCCTTGCATTTACAGACTCCATAAAATGAGTCTAACCTAATCATCCTTCGCATGACCAAGTTTACAAATAAGAGCACATGCCATAACACGAATTATAATCCCCACCATAAGTGGAAAAACTCATATTCAACACAAAAGAATAAGTAATCCCAAACTACCTCTAACATCTCACCATGCTCATGTCTAAAGCATAAGCCAGAAATGGGTATACTTAGTTAGTCCATTGACTACCTCCGAATTCGCAAGTTGAGTATCCAGTACTTCGTACTTGGTAACTTGACAACAATAGACCTTAGTTAACCTTCCCCACTTATACTCGGGTAACTCAGGTTGTTAGCAACAAATCTTGTCAGACCCTTGATACAGCAACCACGATTTAGTTAAAACCTAAAACCCTACACAACAGTCGTATACCGGCTTCAGGGAGGAATAGAATACTTTGTTTTATAAGTGCTCTTTCAATAGCCAAGGTCCTTACATCCTCTCCAATGAGTCCGATCCTTGTCTAAACAAATATGAACCCCTCTCCATCTCTTTTCAACTCGTTGTCCAAGCCACACAACATCTTATTGTTGAACCGCGTTCTTTGCTAAGGACATCTTTCTTAATCACACCAACATCCATTTCTCCAACCTAATCGGAACGTCGTAAACTATCTCGAACTCATATCTTGGCTTCACTCACTTCTTCCTACTACCACGGTAACTACATCTACATATGCCTTTCCCAGATGGAACTTGGCCCACGAAATCAGGAACTCACTAAATAACAGCCATTCCATACACCGTTTTTCCTCATGTTCAATCCATCCGATTGAAAGTGTTTGGAAGACATTCCAATGATCCTATAAAATTACTCTCCATGTCTCGTTTACTTAATTCCTCTATCATTATAAGGGCAAAAACCTACCATTATAGTCCATGCAAACTTTCTTAATGAACCTTCAGTGTCATGACGTACCAGCAATTACCTTCTCCTTGTTCAAGCATGCATCAAATTCCTACATCGCGCGATCATCAATACTACGAAACCGTCTCTCCTACCGGCAATGCCAAGATCGTCATTACCCATATTGATTCCGTCCACATTCTAGAAGCTCCTCTATGCTCCGCTTCCACGTTTGTTGGAAACTTCAACGTACATCTTCTCTTCCTCATTGACTCCACAATCACTTCACAGTGCACTCGTACTCCTCCTTAGACTTGATTCGGTTTAAAAAATCGTCTGTATATATAACGTTTTCTATCCCTTTTATGTTTTGGGGGGTCTATATACGGCCATGCACACCCGCTCATTAACTTCATGAAAACCACTGTGCATTGTAACCCCAAAAGCATAGGTCGTAAACTTTAACGTGTCCATTACTGCATCCTACAAATAGTCTCACAACATCATCCCCAGTAGCACCCTCCATTGTGACATCACATATGAATTTTATATTCTCACTCTTTCTTAACTCCCTTCCAAGCACATCCGAAACTACCCACCTTTTCATATCTCATCATACAATACGGACGCTTCCACAATGACAAGTTACCATTTTCGAACCAACCCACACACTACCTTGCAACTCCTACAATTATTCTCACACCCCTTTTTGCTTTTCTCCACAAAAACAGTCAAACGACACGATCCTTCGCAAATCTCGGCATCATGCTCCTTGTACATAGTTTTTATTTCATAAACCGAAATCCCTATCTATACGAGGGGTAAAACCCATTAAATCCTGACAAACACTTTGAGAAGCTCACAAACTACTAAAGTACTCACTAAATTTCGACTCAATAATACTTTGGTACTTCCTACAGACCTCGCATCCTCTTTAGTTTGTTTCCTCACGAACCTTAAACACTTTTTAGCTCACTAAGGTATTTTAACTACTTTCTTGTGGCATACCATCCTAGCCTTATGCCTCAATAACTAATTCTCTCATACGGCTACATCAACGCTCCCATAACTAAGAGGTACTCAATCAAAAGTTAAAAAACGAGACAACTCTCTAATTCAACTTGGGAATCACGTAATAATACATTCTGAGCTTTCGGCTACCATCAATCGCACCACTCTAAGATATGGACCTACCAATCAACTCTAAGAACCATGCATGAATACAATACCTAACTCATCACATGCACCAATTGGTATGGACCCAAAAATCACACAATCCCAAAAAAATAAACAACCGAACATAAACATCGACATAACGAACGAACCTTAGACCTAAGAAACGCATCAACGATGCTAGAAACACCCAATGAATAATACCACGTACTATGACCCATTAATTAAAAGATTCAAGCTACCTTTGAACCAAAACTGACTTTTACCGCAAGGAAAATTCCCTTTAAACCATAACCAATCATTTTTAAAACAATATAATCTACCCTTAGAGAAAAATGTCAATAATTTTGAAGTTTAAAAATAAATTTAGATATTAACAATTGAGTCAAAAACTTATTTTAAATATGATTTTTGAAAACAAGAAATCAAAAGATGGTTAAAACAAATGTGGTTGCACTTTTATTAAATCCTTTATTTCGAAAGAAGTTTTAACTACCCTAAACGATAAGACATCGACTACAACCAAATTACTTGAAAAGGAATTATGACTCGCAACAAAAACCATGATGGATAACAAAACTAGACTCCCAAAATACCTTAAAGGATTCCAATACAAAAATGTTAATTTTCTTGAAAAACGCATACGACATGAACTCTTGCAAAAACAAAACAATACCATGAGAACTCATCCATACCAACGGTCTTAGAACAAACCACAAAAGTCTCTTCATCTTAAGACAAAGGAAAACAAAAGATCATTAGACGTATACCTAACCCTAACCACCTTATAGCTTCATCACCGTCGTGAATTGGTTGGTTGTTGGGTATAACGATCGTAACCATTAAACCATTAAAAATCAATCAAAATGTTTGATATACATCAAAAGGTTTGACACTTTGAGAGTTTTATTGTGTCCATACACATAGGATTTTTGAGAAATACTCACCCTACACATGTGCATCGAGATTCGAAATTGTTTTGCACATGTAGGGAAGAGTTATGCACTTGAGTCAAAGACGATCACATTACATTTTACTCTAATTTTCTCCCCATCAAAAATAGCATACCATATGATGTTTTTGATATCAATGGAATAAAATGGCTATTTGAGATTTGAAAAACACATGGGAGAAAATAGTAATAGCATGATTTTCTTGGAACATTTTCCATTGCTCCCCCTCAATTAATGAGGGCCTAATATAGTGTTGAGTACATAAATTTAAAAGATTTTGAATTTATTGAAAAAAATTCTTTAAAAATTCTACTCAAACACTATATATTTATGAAGTTGCACTACATGTATACAAGATGATTTATGAGACATTACCTGAAACTTACAAAACTAAGAGCGATCGATATTGTCACTCTGTCTGAAGCAGCAATTTGTGGTTAGTCTCGTCATTATCCTCTTAGATGCTTGAAATCCTTTCTTGAGTAGATATAGAGCGTTCTTCAGGATAGAGTTGATATAAATTGTAACACCAAAGTCAACTAAGTCCCAAATGTAGACAATTAAACCCTTTAAGTAGCCGAAATAATAGCACCCAAGTCAACTAAGTCCCAGATATACACATTTCATCCTGCAGGATACTGACTATCTAAAGGATTCATCATACCTATGCGAACCTCTTTTATCAAATTTTACTACTTTTCGAGAATAAACTCAGTGATGAACCGGTCGAGGAAGCATTAATCGAATCAGAAACATATCTTCAACTTCAAGGCTTCTAAAACTACGTAATTATTTCCAAACAATACAAAGCCTTTTAAAACTATGGGGTGTTGGCAATATTCATCGTATGTATGTTACACCCTGCCAAGGCGGAAACGCGAGGCGTAAACAAGAATGGATATCATCACAACACAATGGTGTCAACAATAGAGAAACACTAAATGCATAACTAAGGAATAAAGACACAATGTGTCATGACAATACCGAAAACCAAAAGAACGACATCTTGTATTAATGACAAAGGGTCTCACCAATACAAGAGCAATATCACACGAACCTAATAAAATCAAATAACATTCGACAAAATCCATGCAACAAACATAAACAAACTCAAGAGCGACCTCCAATGCAATCCTAGCGGTCGTTCTAGCCACTTCTCTTAACCCCAATATTCTCATGAAGCTCACCTGAAAATGATGCTTAAATACGTCAACACAATGGTTGGTGAGAGTCATAGGTTTAAGACACGCAAAACAAACTTTTAAATCCAATTAAATCATTAATGTGATAAATGAAAACACTGCATGACAATAAATGAACTACCATATAAGCTATCATGTAACCAAATCAAATTCAATCCAAACCAATACCATTCACACGATTACGAGACGTCTCTATCGCAGAACTACTCCAATTGATCACTAAGCCATGAAGCATACTACAAATTCACTCCAATTGATCACTAAGCCATGGAGCATACCACAAAACCCACTCCAATTGATCACTAAGCCATAGAGCGTATCACATCACAAATATGTAGCACATAACATATAATAGCCACATAAAGTCCATGCATCACTTTAAACAAATTATCACAGTAATAAAAATATTTCCATACTAGCATCATTTCCATCCCAAGTTTAAAACGAAGTAAAAGTGGGACTATAAAACTCACCTTTGCCTAGCACTTAAAAGCTTCCAACAAGGCTTCACAAATGACAATCACAATTCTACGCAACAAGAATAATTCGTGTTACACGCTATTAAGCAGAAAGCTTAATATACATGTAACATTCATATGATGAATGTCAAAGATGTTCTATTAACCCCATGGGTCACCTTGACTCCATACCCAACTTAAACCACTTTACTTATCAAGTTTCACTAGCTAGTCACCATTCATGCCAAACTTTAGAATTTTAACATGACTTATCGCACTCAAAACCTTAACTAAATGACCTTCATAATTCAAACCAAAAATTACCTATGTTCATTAATGAGTATATTAACTACCTTAAGACTCCTAAGTGTCAATTACATACACAAGTACTCCTAAGAAAATCAAACTCCAAAACAGTCCCAATTCGGGTCTGATTGCGCACAAAAAAGTTTAGGCTTAAAAATCATACTTAGACTTCGAATTAATTAATTTCTTTTAAGAGATTTTTAATATACATATAATACTTAACTACTGTAGAAGGTCTAAGTCTAATTAAAATTTTAAATAGGGTTTTTACTTCTCACAACTTGACCTAAATCTGACTTAAAAACTCATCCTTGACAACGAATCTTGTTTGAATTATTTAAATACCTTCCACTCACTTTTAATTCATGAAACATATGGGGTTTGAAAGTATACTCTTTGTAGATAATTTTAGGCTTTTGAAAATCATTAAAAGCTATTCGGATGATCAAGTTATGACTCTCGCAAGATGACCCTTCTAAACTGCCAACAATTTAACTCCGAATTTACTAACCCTAAAACCCTAATTACACATGATTAACTTCATTAACAATATAAAAACGATTTTAAAAGATAAAAACCCTAAATTTACAGATCTTACATGAACCCTAATCCATCATATTAATTATTACATGTGTTATTAATTAGAATATAACAAGAATTGAAAAATTGTAATTAGAATTGAACATAAATTAGAAAATTTACCTTAGCAAAGAACCCTAAATTTCCCCCCCTTTTTCTTCTCTTGAAACCGGTCGAACAGGTATAAGGGGAGGGTTTTGGGATCTTTGATTTGTATTTATAGCCCACCAATAGATTTTAGATAATTCCTTTTTTTACAATTTGTTCCCAAGTCAAACTCCTTTTTCTTTTTTTTTTCCTTTTTTTTATAAAATTCGGATTTTAAGTTTCATGCCAAAAATTTTTTTATTTATTTATTTTCTTTTATTAATTAATTAATTATATTTATACCTTAAGTTTTATAAAAACCTAAGATAATTTGTTAAACCATTTTGCTTGAAAACTACATTCTAAAAATAACTTTTCATTTCCAAGTTCACTTTCTAAAAATAGAAAGTCTTCCAAAAACTCTCATATTTTAACAAACTCATTTATTTCACAATTGACACACTTCTCATTTTAATCTATCACCTAGAGATCCACGTATTAACCAAACCAATTTTCTCCATCAAATAACTCATTTCACTTAACTTAACCTCTAAACCTAAACTTGTCTTAAACTAACACCATTATTACGTTCTACGTATAATTACTTACACAATTAACGAGAAACAGCTTCAATTACCGAAATCATTTCCTTGTCACCAAAAGTGAACGAAATGAACTTCACAAAATTCAACACAAAATCCAATCCCAATGAGACGATCACGCTTAATGGATTGATTATTAAATCTCACGTATCCTACACAAACACATATAAACACGTATAACACATAACCATACATTGCAACAGATACATTTAGGTCAACACTACAGTTTGACTAACCTGCTCAAGTCATGGTTGTCACAGTATCCCCACCTTAAGAAAATCTCATCCCGAGATTTAACTACTCGAGGCATTAGCACTATCGACAAACAACTGAGGACACTTAGACCTCATTTGATCCTTGCGTTCCCAAGTAAGCTCATGACCACACTTCGAATCCTAACGAACTTTCACTAATGTTATCATACTATGCTTTTACTCATGACCTCTCGATCCACAACATCAACGGTTCCTTGACAAAACAAAAAGTCTTGTCAACCTTAATCTCATCCAACTGCTAATGACTTTGCTTACCCTCATAAGGGTGCAATTAGCAACACAACAACACAACACACAAAGAAAAATATGACTACCTGAACCTCGCCCGTCATCAAGGAAACTCGTTAAAAACCTTAAGTTGTGTAACAACGTCATTTACAACCCGGTCTCGCAACTCATCAAACAAGAACTGTCTTGAAACCAAGTGTTTAAGTGTTACAAAGCTCAATGTATTCTAAAGTACTCAGCAAATTCAGGTTTACTCAAACTTTCAGCACTCCTTAATCTAAATTTGATACTCAGCTCATAAGACAGAATTCTCAACCGAACTATAGGCCCAATCCATCCAAGGATCTCAAATGGTCCTACATAACTCGGTTCTAACTTGTCTCTTTTTCCCAAACGTACTACACCTCACCAAGGTGAGACCTTCAACCACCCATAACCTACCAGCATTATTTCAAAAGTTTTCCACTACTACCAAGCTAACTCTTTCGACAATTTAGTTACCTCAAGCCATTCCTGTATTACCACTATCTTGTTGGTTATTTCTTGTATCAAATTCGATCCATTCAACTCACTCCCTCCAGTTACGGCCCATAAAATGGTAACCTACATTCCTTTCCATACCATGTTTCAAATAAAGCACATCCATACTCGAATGATAATCCCCACCTTAGGAAAAACTCATCTCATGAAAAGATAAGTATCCCAACTACCTCTAACATCCACCATACACGTCCTAAGCATAGCTAGAAATGGGGTGACTTAGTCAGTCCATTGACTACACCCGAATCGCATCGTATCCAGTACTCACACTTGGTAACTTGACAACAATATCCTTAGTTATCCTTCCCCACTTATACTCGGGTAACTCAGGTTGTAGCAACAATCCTGCAGACCCTTGATACTCAACCATCGATTAGTTAACCTAAAACCACTCAACATCGTATCCACTCCAGGATGGATAGAATACTTTGTCATATACGCCTCTTCAATAGCCAAGGTCCTTACATCTCTCCAAATGGAGATCCGAACCTTGTCTAACCAATATGAACCACTCTCCATCTCTTTTCACACTCGTTGGTCCAAGCCACGCAACATCTCATGTTGATGCGTTCTTTGCTTTGGACGTCTTATCTTATACCACCAACATCCTTTCTCGATCTTAGCTTGGATCGTCATACGTCAATCCAGAACTCATTCTTGGCTTCACTCTTTCTCCTACTCCACGATTCAACAACTACATTTGCCTTTCCCAGATGGTACTTGGCCTCAAAACCGTACTCACTAAATAACTTCATCCATCGACTCTGCCTCATGTTCAATCCTTCTGATTGAAAGTGTGTTGGAAACGTTCATGATCCATATAAATCACTCTCCACGTCTCGTTCACTTAATGCCTCTAGCATTATAAGGCAAAACCTACCACGTTAGTCATGCAATTCTTCTTAAGAACCTTCAGTTGTCGCGACGTACAAGCAATCACCTTCTCCTTTTTTTTCCAAGCATGCTTCTAAATCCTTACTTCGCGCGTCATAATATACTACGAAATCGTCTGCTCCTTCCGGTAATGCCAAGATCGGCTCATTACCCAATTGATTCCTTCCACATCTAGATAGCTTCCTCTTTGCTCCGCTTCTACGTTGTTAGAAAACTTTACGTACATCTTCTCTTCCTTCAGTGACTCCATGATCATCTTCACATGCGACTCCTACTCCTCCTTAGACTTCGGGTCGGTTTAAAATATCATCCGAATATATACGTTAACTAGCTTGTCTATATACGGCCATGCACACCCGTCTCATTAACTCCATGGAAACCGCTAGTGCATTGGTTAACCCAAAAGGCATAGCCGTAAACTTCAACGCGACCATTACACATCCTAAACACAGTCTTAGCTACGTCATCCCCGTGCACCCTCCATTGGTGACATTACATACGAATTTTCTATCTCACTCTCTACATACTCCTCTATGCACTTCAAATACCCACCTTTTTTTACACCATAGCAATACAAGGCGCTTTCCACACAACAAGTTACCATTCGAAACCAACCCTCACCTTGGCAAACTCCTACAATTATTCCACACTCTATTCCTGTCTAAAAGATATCAACGACAAGAGACTTCGCAAATCGGCGTCCACTCCTTGTACTAATTCCATACGAAATCCAATTCTTCGACAAGGGGTAAAACCCACTAAATCCTGAGAAACACTTCGAGAACCCGAGAAGTAACATACTACTAACGTATCACTTAAATTCGACTGATATGCTTTGGTACTCCTACGAGACCTCGCATCCTCTTTAGTTCCTTTCCTCACGAACCTGAAACACTTTTATAGCTCACTAAGGTTTTTAACTACCTTCTTGTGGACATCCCATTCCCGCCTTATGGAACCTCAAAACTTATTCTCTCATACGGATACATCATCGCTCCCATAAATAAGACGGTACTAAGTAAAACGAGATATTCTCAAATTTAACTTAGAATCGCGCATAATTCTATTCGCTTCGCTACCATCAATCGCAACCACTCTAGAACGATATGACCTACCATCAAACTATAGAACCAAGTCATGATGACAATACCAAACTTCACATGCACCTAATTGGTATGGACACAAAAATATCCACAAATCCCAAAAGAAGAAACCATCCAGAATATAAACATCGACATAACGAACGAACTCAGACCTAACAAACTCATTCATCGATGTTAGAAACCCAATGAATATACACGTACCACGGTCCCGAATTAATTGAAGATTAAGTACCTTTGTTCCAAAACGACTTTTAATCAGGAAACTTTTCCCTCATAACCTTATACAATCATTTTAAAATAACTAGAATCAACTTAGTTAATATGCCAATAAATTTTAAGTGTAAATAATTTTAAATAAAATTTTCATAAAATTATTTTAATTATGATTTTATAAACGAAAATCAAAAGATGGTTAAAACAAATGTGGTTGTATTTGTATTTATTTATTTATTTTCGAAAGAAGTTTTTAACACCTAAACAGATATGATATCGACTACACAAATTACTTTGAAAAGGGAATTTATGACTCGTAAGATCAAGACATCATGATAGCAAAAATAGACCTCCCAAAATACCTAAGGATTCCAATACAAAAAATGTTTATTTTCTTGATAACGAACACGACAGGAAACTCTAGCAATCATGAGGAAACTCTTCCGTACCATCGGTCTTAGAACACAAACCAAAATTGTTCTGTCACCTTAAGACAAAGGAAAACAATCAAAACGCCGACGGAATACATAGAACAATGGTTCTTTGATGACCACCCTAGAATTCCAACACGAGCGGTTGGGATTATCTCAACGAACAACGAGTAACGAGCCAACTTAAGAATCGCGCGACAACACCAACAGGTATCCGATGTATCCGCAATCGATATGGATGAAATGGAAACCTTACCAATCTACTCACTCCGATCCTATATAATCAGCTCAAACGGGCTAAGAGAAAGATTTCTTACCATCAACCATTCTCAACAGGATCTCAACATCCATCTACACTACTATCCAATAGCTATCCATCCTTACCTCCTTACATAATTACATACAAGCAAACATGATCAATGCAATCAATGTCACAAGTCCACGTGTTGTGAACAACTTTATAATTATGTTCGCGACCATAATTATAATTGCACCTTTTGCACACGCGTACTTACTTCCAAGACCACACCTCTCAATGATAACACACATTTACCACATAGCACTTAATAATAATCTAAATATAACTCAAACATGATAATCCACCTAACGAAACATAAAATCTTAATCGACCAAACGAAACAGAAGTCACATCGTGACCAAAAATATAAAAGCAATCCTCGGTTATAGCAAAGCATCGAGGTAGAAAACAAAATAAACTTACGTTGGGCCTCGCTTGGGTTTAAATTTTCTCTCTCAAAAGTCACCCAACTCCACGGGTCCAGTGAGGTAAACAATCTCCCAACGATATCTCCTAGGGGTAGGGTAAGATATGACTAAAATAATAACAAACGGGTATATATTATTAGATCCCCATAATGAAAAAGTATATATTTCATATTATATAGTAGTAATTTAAAATAGAAAGAATTTCAAAGCTTTTAGGTAGCGGAAACATACGGTATATATGTACACAAACACATATGCCCTAAAATGCAACTATATGAGGGACCCTTAAGCTATAGTCTAGGCTCAACCACCTAGTTCTCTATAACCATAGGCTCTGATACCAATCTGTCATACCCTGCCAAGGCGGAAACACGAGGCGTAACATCATGGATATCATCACAACACAATGGTGTCAACAATAGAGAAACACTAAATGCATAACTAAGGAATAAAGACACAATGTGTCATGACAATACCGAAAACCAAAAGAATGACATCTTGTATTAATGAAAAAGGGTCTCACCAATACAAGAACAATATCTCACGAACCTAATAAAATCAAATAACATTCGACAAAATCCATGCAACAAACATAAACAAACTCAGGAGCGAACTCCAATGCAATCCTAGCGGTCGTTCTAGCCACTCTCTTACCCATATTCTCATGAAGCTCACCTGAAAATGATGCTTAAATACGTCAACACAATGGTTGGTGAGAGTCATAGGTTTAAGACACGATATAAATCCAATTAAATCATTACTGTGATAAATGAAAACACTGCATGACAGTAAATGAACTAGCATATAAGCTAGCATGTAAACAAAATCAAATCTAATCCAAACCAATACCATTCACACGATTACGAGCCGTCTCTATCGCATAACTACTCCAATTGATCACTAAGCCATGGAGCATACCACAAATCCACTCCAATTGATCACTAAGCCATGGAGCATACCACAAATCCCACTCCAATTGATCACTAAGCCATGGAGCGTATTACATCACCAATATGTAGCACATAACATATAATAGCCACATAAAGTCCATGCATCACCTTAAACACATTATCACAGTAATCAAAACATTTCCATACTAGCATCATTCCCATCCCAAGTTTAAAACAAAGTAAAAGTGGGACTATGAAACTCACCTTTGCTTAGCTCTCAAAAATTTCCAACAAGGCTTCACAAATAACTAGCACAAATCTAAGCAACAAAATACCTCGTGTTACACGCTACTAAGCCGAAAGCTTAATGTTTATTGTAAACTATCATATGATGGATTGTCTAAGATTGTTTTTTGAACATCCATGGGTCACCTTGAACACCCTTACCCAACCTTAAATACTTCTTTTAACAAGTTTCACTAGTTAATCACAATTCGTACCAAACTGCAGAATTTTGACGTGACTTATCGCATTCAAAACCCTGACTTAATGACCTCCATATTTCAAAACAAAAATCACCTATGTTTATTAATGAGTATATTAACTACCTTGTGACTCCCAAAAGCCAATTACATACACAAGTACTCCTAAGAAAATCAAACTTCAAAACAGTCCCAATTCGAGTCTGATTGCGCACTAAAACGTTTAGGCATAAAAATCATACTTAGAATTCGAATTATTTAATTTCATTTGGAGGACTTTTAATAGACATATAATACTTAACTACTGTATAAGAGCTAAGTCTAATTCAAATTTTAAATAGGGTTTTTACTTCTCATAATTTGACCTAAATCTGACATAAAAACTCAGCCTTGACAACGAATCTTGTTTGAATTATTTAAATACCTTCCACTCACTTTTAATTCATGAAACCTATGGGGCTTGAAAGTAGACTCTCTGTATATAATTTTAGGCTTTTGAAAATCATTAAAAGCTATTCGGATGATCAAGTTATGACTCTCGCAAGATGACCCTTCTAAACTGTCAACAATTTAACTTCGAATTTACTAACCCTAAAACCTTAATTACACATGATTAACTTCATTAACAATATAAAAACGATTTTAAAAGATAAAAACCCTAAATTTACAGATCTTACATGAACCCAAATCCATCATATTAATTATTACATGTGTTATTAATTAGAATATAACAAGAATTGAAAAATTGTAATTAGAATTGAACATAAATTAGAAAATTTACCTTAGAAAAGAACCCTAAATTTTTTCCTCTTTTCCCTCTCTTGAATTCAGTCGACTGGTATAAGAGGAGGGTTTTCGGATCTTTGATTTGTATTTATAGCCCACCAATAGATTTTAGATAATTCATTTTTTTACAATTTGTTCCCAAGTCAAACTCCTTTTTCTTTTTTTTTTCCTTTTTTTATAAAATTCGGATTTTAAGTTTCATGCCAAAAAAAAATTATTATTTTTTATTTTCTTTTATTAATTAATTAATTATATTTATACCTTAAGTTTTATAAAAACCTAAGATAATTTGTTAAACCATTTTGCTTGAAAACTACTCATTCTAAAAAAATTTTCATTTCCAAGTTTCCACTTTCTAAAATAGAAAGTCTTCTAAAACTCTCATATTTTAACAAAACTCATTTCACTTTAACAATTGACACACTTCTCATTTTAATCCAATCACCTAGAGATCCGTATTACCAATACAATTTTCACCATAAAATAAATCTCATTTCACATAACTTAATCTCTAACCTAAAATCTGTCTTAAACTAACACAAAAAATACGTATACGTATAATTACTTACACAATTAACGCGAAACAGCTTCAATTACCGAAATCATTTCCTTGTCACCAAAAGTGAACGAAATGAACTTCACAAAATTCAACACAAAATCCAATCCCAATGAGACGATCACGCTCAATGGATTGATTATCAAATCTCACTTATCCCACACAAACACATATAAACACGTATAACACATAACCATATATTGCAACAGATACATTTAGGTCAACACTACGGTTTGACCAACCTACTTCAGATACATTTGGTTGCCGCGATTTGGTGGATTAAGGGATTTGATTATGCACGAGTCGCATAAGTCCAAGTATTCTATCGATCGTAGATCGGACAAGATGTATCAAGATTTGAATCTGTTGTATTTGATGTGTCGTTGTGTAGGTGTTATTTTATGTATCAAGTTTTACTATTTATTTTATGCCAACTATACCTAAAAACAACACTTTAACGGGCAATGTACCCGGTCAGATGAAGTTTCGTGGTAAGTAGGGTGTCGATCACTAAGAGCGAGAGCGTTAATCCTAATTCTATCAATATTTTAGTTATCTAAGTTAAACCTAAAACTAATGCAAAAAGGGGGTTTCAGTCTGAGAGACTGGCACGATTTTGTGTATCTAACCTAAGGTTTTGATGACAAGTAAAACAATAAACACACACAAAAAGACAAGCAAACGATAGAGAAGCGGTCAAGAACTAATGTAAGGAAAACGTATCAACCATGAATAATCCGATAAAATACAAGTTTGTTTAATAGTGCAATGATTGACTTATCTCGAAGGGGCATATCATTCCTAGACTTAGGCGGTACTTCTTCCTAAGACCTAGACACGCTAATCCTGTCACAATTAGACGCATCCGCATAAAGCATCCTTATGTTGATTATAATCTATCTTAGGATCTAAGTAATGGTGCTCTTACTAAACCCTAGCTCATCGAGACTTTACCCACTTACTGCTTAACGGCTCTTTATATACTAGTAGTCCACTGTCCGAGTCTTTACCTATGGAATAAGAACGTACTCGTTGATACCAAGGTCACCTTATGGCTCAACTAATCTAAAGGCAAAGATAGGTCAATATTTGTGATCCTATGATTCTAGATATATAAATTGCAATATGGAGAGCTATCCCGGACTCTTAGCCTACGCCCAAACAACACCGAAGTTGCAGCGCATTAAATATGTAGGACTAGACCCAGTTGAATGATAGATCGCATACTTAAGCACGTAAACGAAATAGAAATTGATAAACATAAAACAACAATCAACGGATAATTTAAGCAATCGAGATAACAAACCAAACATTAGATATTCTTAAAAATGTGCTGATACCTAAACGGGTATACAGCGATAGTCATTGTAAAAATACACACGGTTTGATATATGAACGATTAAAGTAAAGAAACCTCGATGGAACACGTATTTGGTTGCGCGAAGATTACAAGAGTTTTCCTATGATCTTCAGGCTCTTTTCTGACCTTCTAGGCTCTTCTGATCGTCTCTTGGTCGACTTGGTGGTTTAGGGATTCACTTGCATAATTAAAACTGAGTTTAGGGTTGTCTATTTATAGTGTCTGGAATCGCGTCGATACACCGTATCGAGCTATGTGGGATACAGCGTATTGGGGATTTCTTGAACTAAGGACCACGTTTGATATCTTCCACAATCTTCGTATATAATAAATCTTGGATACGACGTATAGAAGTTCCTAGATACGGCGTATTGGGCTTTATGTCTTCGTGGTTTCTTGTGAAGTGTAGGTACGGATACGCCGTATCTTCTTGATGGATACGTCGTATTGGGTAAATCCAACATGTTCTCCATCGTTGACCAAAGTATTATATACGGCGTATCGTTGATGTGGATACGGCGTATTCTTCAAAGTCAAGCAATGGTCTTTTGATTCGTCAAAGTCTTGGATACGTCGTATAGGTCTAGAATAATACGGTGTATTTGTTGTCAGATCGGTAGACTTTCTCGAACTCTTCATTTATGCTCCAAAATGCGTGCCTTTTAGCATAACTTCACCAAGTACTCCATAATTACTGCAAATCTCAAATACAAATGATTAAGTAAATTTTTTTTTGCAATAATGCATAAGTCCAAGTATTCTATCCATCTGGGATCGGACAAGATGTATCAAGATTTGAAGCTGTTGTATTAGTGGTCGAATATGAAAGCTGATATTGCTACATATGTTAGCAAGTGTCAGACTTATGCGAAGGTTAAATTTGAGCATCAGAAACCGTCTGGGTTACTACAACATCCTGATATTCCTATTTGGAAATGGGAAAGGATCACTATGGATTATGTTAGTGGACTGCCTAGAACGCCAAGTGGGTATGATACGATATAGGTCATTGTCGATCGATTGACCAAATCAGCTCATTTCCTACCGACGAAGAAGACTGATACTATAGAGAAACTCATGCAACTTTATTTAAAGTAGATTATGTGTAGACATGGTGTTCCTATATCAATCATTTCGAATAAAGATAGCCATTTCACGTCTAGATTCTGGAGATTGCTTTAGAAGGCGTTAGTGATAAACTTAGATATGGTCAAAGCGAGAGGACTATACAAACACTCAAAGATATGTTGCGTACCTGTGTGATCAACTTTGGAAGTAGTTGGGATCGACATCTGCCGTTAGTCGAGTTCTCTTACAATAATAGTTACCACACAAGTATTAAGGCCGCACCATTTGAGGCTTTGTATGGACAGAAATGTAGATCGCCTATCTGCTGGAGTGAGATTAGAGATAGCCAACTCACTGGTCCAGAATTGATTCGGGAAATGACAGAAAAGATTGTTCAAATTAAGAACCGCTTGTTGACTGCTCATAGCCGCTAGAAAAGCTACGCGGATAGAAGATCTAAGCCGTTGGAATTTGAAGTCGGGGATATGGTATTGCTCAAGGTATCGCCTTGGAAGGGCGTTATTCGTTTTGGAAAGCGAGGAAAGCTGAGTCCACATTACATTGGACCATTCAAGATCTTAGTAAGAGTAGGTCCGGTGGCTTATACGTTGGAACTACCCGAAGAATTGAAAGGGATTCATAGCACGTTTCATGTTTCCAATCTCAAAAAGTGTCTAGCGGATGAAAATCTCATCATCCCACTTGACGAGATTCAACTTGATGATAAGCTGCACTTTATTAAAGAGCCGGTAGAAATCGTAGACCGAGAGGTTAAGCAACTTAAGCAAAGTCAGATTCCTATCGTTAAAGTTTGCTAGAATTCGCGAAGAGGATCGGAGTTTACTTGGGAACGTGAAGATCAGTTCAGAGATAAGTACCCTCATCTCTTAATGAGTAATGATGAAGCGAGGAAGAGCAGATAAGCCAAGCTGAGCACCGGGACGGCGCTCCATAAAGGAGGAGAGAATGTAACAACTCGAGTTTTAGGTCAACATTGATCCTGAGCTATGATAATTATTTTACTACATAATTGATTTTAGTCGTTTATGCTATATAAGGTTTGGTGAAAATTTCTATTTATTGGGAAGTTACAAGCCGTGATTGAGTTTCTATTTGTTTTTAGCGTCTGAGAAAATTAGAAAAATTTATATTTTTGCTCCGAGAGCGTGATTATTTTATTTTTGTATTTTATGGCTTTTCCCTGTGTTTTTGTAAAAAGCGTGTCAAGAATCGAGGTTTATGTGATTTAACATTTTAATAAATGTTTTAAAATAAATTTAATGGGACGGAATAAAAATATTTACGAATGTGGTGTGACCCGAGCTCTTTGGCCGACTATAAAACAAAAGAAAATAACTTTGTACTAGTTTTGAAGGACTATGAAGGATGGAGGGACTAAATGTGTTAAAGATACTAACTACTATTCTATAAATACCAACTCATACACACACATTTCATTTTTAGAAAAAAAAATTTGTCCTCCCTCCCTCTCCTTGTTCACGTCCGACCACCACCACCATCACACCACCACCGTTGTCGATTTTTTGACATGCAATACGATCTAATTATATTTTCTTAATCCTCTCATCAAATCCTACATATCCCACTAAAAATATTACACATGCAATAAGTATTTTGGTAATTAGAGATTTGGTCAAGTTCTTGAAGTTTTGATCTCAAAAGGGTGTTTATTGAGGTTAGATTAGTGTTATTTGCAAGTGGGTTTTGTTGAAAAAGCTTTGGTTTTGGTTGTTGGGTTGTGTTTCAACCACAAACCACAAGGGAGAACCCAAACCGAGTTTGTGTGTTGATTTCTTTTGTGTCGAGAGTGTTGTAAGTGTTCTATTTACATTGTCAAAGTTGTTAATTTGATGATATTGCGTGTTATATATTATGTGCTATAGGATTCAAATGCGGAAAATTATTAAAAGTATGTTTGATTGTTAATTGAAGTTTGATGGTTTTAGTATAAATAAATAGACTAGTTAAACATATTTTGATAGTGGTTTTAAGTCAAAAATGTCATTTTAAAGTGTTTTGCATTGGCTAAGTTTGACCAAAAAGTTTGACCGCCTCGTAGCGAATCGAGAAAATTTTAAAAGTTATTTTTGATAATGAAAAGTAATAGAGTTCGCCTTTAGCTACGTTTCGCTAGGTGGCTCGTCGCGTAACTCTTAATAACGAACGTTTTACGGCCAAATTAAGATTTGGTAAATTTTGGTGTAAAAGTCAATTACAAAGTTTGACTTTTGAAAGTCAAACTTGCATGTATTTTTGAATATGGTCTTTTATAAGAAAAGGGTTCGTAATGTTAGTTAAGTAATAACAAAATATGAAGTTCGGATTATATTATCCTTACTTTTGACAACTTTCTAAAAATACAAACTTTATGGTAAACGAAGCGTAATGCAATTGTAATTATTGTACATTTGTGGGTGCGTCAAAGTAAAATGTTTTGCGTCGCACTTGGAGATTGTAGTATATAATTATTTATATACTAGTGATTATATGGTATATGTTCTCGTAGTCACGTACCGCTATATGTATTATATATAGGTCGCGGTTGAGGCGTGAAGGTTGTTTGCTCGTATTGAGTCGTTTGATTGGATAATTTTGATTAAGGTGAGTTCATAGCCTTGCTTTTAAATCTTTTAATTGTTTTATAAACCCGCGAGGAGGATACATGTTTGTTTTAAAAATCGAACACATATGATTTTATGGTATGCTGGACCCGATTATGAGAATGTTTCCGCATAAGTAACTATTGTCGAAGTCCCTTATTTCATGAACCGTTAATTACCTTGCGAGGTGAATGCTAATGTATTAAATAGATCTATTGAGTTTGACAACCCCGTTTAGGGTCTGAATCCTTATGAACACCTTGTCAAACGGACGTTTTGTATTTAGAAGTAGTAGGTATATGACAATAATACCTTGTTCTGGGGCAAATTGACATATGAAAGGATATATGTATTGTTAACGTTCGGTGTCATGAGCTTATTATGTGAAATAAAAGAGATGTTATACATTGTATTTGTTGCAATGTTTTCCCAAGAACTAATTATGTGTTCAAAGATTATTACTTATTGATTATTTTAAACTCTATGAATTTCACTCAAAATTTTTGTTGACGTTTTAAACATGTTTTATCCCAGGTAACCAAAGATGAAGGCAACGATGGCGTGGAGGTGTTGTGCGTGTGATGATTTGGTGAAAGACTACTTGTGTGTTCTTTGTCTTTCATAAACAATGTCTTAATGTGTTTTAAAACAATGTCTTTAATTTGAAACAATTGTCTTTCAAATGTGGTAATGGTTGTGGTTACGATTCTTGTGGGGACCTAAATGTATTTTCTCTGAATAAATAATGGAACACATGTTTGTAAAATGTCTCATTTGGCTCATTTTCTATTATCTTGGTGTATTGTGCTATTTAGTAACACCCATTGTAATTTTCGCTGCGCAATCCAAAAATGGGGGTGTTACAAGTTAAGCCTTTATATACCATTGCCATATTATTTGTCTGACGAGATATGAGAACAAAGAGAAAGTTGGTTTAAGAATCTCATAAAAAATTGACCAAAATGTTGATTCTAAAAAATTATATACACCCGGGGTTGTTAGTACCGCCATTTGTTCAGGTGCCGAAGTTTGCTAAGAAACACGCTTATCTTTTTGTTCATGTTTGCTGAATAGTTAAGCCTTTCTATAAAATTTCCCTCTTTTATTACAACGTACCAAACACTATGCAAGAGAAATTTGGTTTCTCAATCTGCTGACAAGTTTTCCTAAGAAACACGCTTATCTTTTTGTTTCACCAGTGAGAATTTAATGTGTGTATTGGTTGGTCGTTAAGGCAATGATGATAGGCGTCCACGTTTATATGTCTGATATGTATAATATGCCGCCATCGGTATCTTGGCAGGGAAGCTTCACCCAGATTGAGGCTATAACTATGGCCGATGCTTGGTTTTCCTTTTACAATTGCGGATATGAGCCTTATGCGTGTTCATGAATCAACTTAAATCCTAACTCTTCTTTGGATACGTGTATCTGCAAGTGTATTCTAGAAGATTCAAGGTATGTATATATGATGTACACTATGTGAGACACAACCAATAGAAAAATCATTATGGAAAGGTTGTGCATATTGATTTTTTGTACACATACGTCGTATGCTCTATATCTGCATCATGTATCTTTTTTGGTGTAGAACTACTGCAATGCTTAGTATTTGCTTCTGAAAAAAGATACATGGTACAAACGTGGATCGTGTTCCATCCATCTTTTTATTCGTTTGAATTGTCGTCGTTTCACTATAACCCAGATTTTGGTCTTTTGTTGGGCTCAATTGGTCTGACCCTTTGATATATTTTTTCTTTTTATAAAGATAGTAGCTAAGAAGATGATGATTACTTTCTGCGTTGAATTCTTACAAAGTGTCGTTTACCAGTTCCCATCTTTTGGCAGGGTGACCACTCCTATTGATACGGTGGGTTGTGGTCGCAAAAGTTTTAGAACCCTCCTAGGCAGAGTACCTAACCGTTGTAGTGTAGTATTGGCAAGACTCGGAGGGTTATTATCGTTCTCTAGGGGAATAGTTTGGTGTTAAGAATCGTTTAAAGCTCCTAGGATAAAAAATAACAAAGTATTGATACGCAACAGAATATAAATAAAGAACAATGTTATTTTCACAAGGTTTTACATTCATACAAGCCCTAATTCTATATGATCAGTATAGAACGTGTTACCTAACTATAACAGGAATCAAGAACACCTTGACCTTAGGGCTAAGACACACATATAGACGTCTACATCTTTAAAACACACACGTTTTTGGTGCACACAATCACACACATAAACTATGTCTAGGGATCTCTTTATATATAGAGTCCATCTAGACTTACAAAGGAATCTTAATTGTATTAGGAAACTAAATCTTTTCCTAATCTTTAATCTTTATCTTTTAAGCAAATCTTTTAGAATCCTCCATCTTTTGTAGAATTCCATATTGTTGACTTTGATCCTTTTGTTTCATTCTTTATCCTTTTAATCAAGTTCTTTTGTATCATCAAATCAATAATTCCCAACAATCTTCCCCTATTTGATGATGACAAAACAAACTGTAAACTGATTCCAAGATGATCCATTGTAGCTTAATCTTCAGCAATCTTCATCTTCAAATCTGATCTTCCATGAATGAAACAATCTTCAATCTTCCCCTTAACTTAAGATTTCCTTTGAACATGCCACCATACTTAATAAGTTGCAAATCATCTATGTAACATCTTCCCCTTTTTGTCATTATCCATTATGGGACTGTTAACATATGCAACTTTGATCTTTACAACTACAAACCATATATTACACTTCTAATCCAAGCTTTCCAATGTCTCAAATTACCGTCTATGACGCACAATAAGAATAATGAATTTAAGTAGTAGAAACTTAAACCAGAAGTAGTAATAATGACTTAGCAGTAGTAAGAATCAAAACCTTCCCCTCAAGTGATGCATGTAACATATCCAAATGGTTAAACACTTTATCATATGCTTCTTGTGAAACCAATATGTTAACCATCTCTTGAATCTCTTATTCTGTTGGCTCTATGTAATGATTACTGATGGAGAAAACTCAGTATTACCAACTTGATGTTGAAGTAGAATAACCCAAAATTGGTTCTTATGTCTTGTACTATCCACATGACTTCATACTCATACTGATGATATATAAGTAGACCTCAATCTCTTGACAAAATCCTCATCTAAATGAGACACTGAGTACTACAACATAACTCCTTTAAGTGCTTAGGCAAGTATGGCATTGAAGCACAAAAGTTTGTAGATCACACATTGCTAGATTTGACAAGTCTTCGTCAACATCGATTTTAAGCTCGAACAAGTTATCTTCAAAGTCATAATCCAACCAAACTCGACTTTAAGATATGATAAGAACACTCACTTGTGAAAATCCACTTCAACTCCAAATAAGTGATAAAAAATAGTCTCCGTAATCAATTCTTGCAATTAACTCCAAAAATAGCCTTTTTCTATCCGAGAACATCTGATTCAATCCGAGATCCAAATCGTGTGTTATCCAATATTTGACAAAACTAGCAGTAGTATCTTAATACTGCTTTAAACCCTTAACAGTAGTAACAATGCTAGCAGTAGAAACAATAGCAGCATTAACATTCGAGATTACTACTGGCAGCATTAAGTTTCATTGGCAGTATTAACTATACAAGCAACATAAATCTTGTACTACTGTTCTAATCAACAACATTAGCAGCATTAACAAACACCCCAATCACAAAGTGTATATTAGCAGTACTAACCGTATATACTTGGCAGCATTAACACTTGGGCTTACTACTGTTGCACATAATCACGAACCAAACCATGTACAAACAGCAGCAGTAACTGATATTAAGTGCTTCCATCGATTCATAAATCAGTAACGCCACCACGACATCAGGTATAGTTTATAATCATGAAGATAAGAATAAATAGGCAATCAAACCAGCACCATCATCATGACAACTTCAAAATCAAAACCTCATATTCAAGAAAACCTTCGCAATTTGCTGCTCCTTCTTGTTGTTGTTCGACTGCTTCAAATCACCTTGCTGCTGAAATTTTGTTGCTATAAATCGATCAACAATATTAAAAGCTTCTAAAACCATCATTATTGCTGCTGTAATTTTAGAACCTGTGTTCCATCAAGATTATTGCTCCAAGCAGCAGCAGTCGAAACCATCATTCTTCTAAAAGCTTCTTAGCAGCAGTAAACATAAAAACCCTAGCTTCCATAACACAAACCAAGAGAATTCTAGTACACTGACAAAGTATGCTACGATTCCATCACAGACCAACCACGTACAACACAAATCCTAGATCAACAAGAACAAACTCAAATCCTAATAATAAGGTTGAGTTTAACATAGAGAACGTACTAGGCTTGCCACCAAACAAAGATCGAAACCCTCAATATTACAACTGTGGTCGCGACTTTTAGCAGTAATAACCAAACAATCCGTGAATCTTGTAACTGAAAACCATAGTTCTTGCTTTTACCGAATTAGGGTTTGCTAAAAACCCTAATATCACTGAATTTTAACCTGTTTACCAAAAAAGCATAAAACCGAAACCCTTAAAAACCCTGTAGATCCTAGATATCATAAGCCACCAGGCTCTGATACCAATTGTTGAGAATCATTTAAAGCTCCTAGGATCGAAAATAACAAAGTATTGATACGTAGTGGAATATAAATAAAGAACAATGTTATTTTCACAAGGTTATACATTCATACAAGCCCTAATTCTATATGATCAGTATAGAACGTGTTACCTAACTATAACAGGAAATAAGAACACCTTGACCTTAGGGCTAAGACACACATATAGACGTCTACATCTTTAAAACACACATGTTTTTGGTGCACACAATCACACACATAAACCATGTCTAGGGATCTCTTTATATATAGAGTCCATCTAGACTTACAAAGGAATCTTAATTGTATTAGGAAACTAAATCTTTTCCTAATCTTTAATCTTTATCTTTTAAGCAAATCTTTTAGAATCCTCTATATTTTGTAGAATTCCATATTGTCGACTTTGATCCTTTTGTTTCATTCTTTATCCTTTTAAGCAAGTTCTTTTGTATCATCAAATTAATAATTCCCAACATTTGGGTAGGCTCGAATTATACGTTACTAAGGTCTAAAGATTAAAGGAAGATTGTTTTTGTATTTTTTTAGAAAACAAGTAAAATCTCAGGTTTTGAAGAGGGGGTTGATTAAACTACTAACTACTCCTAAATCTATTCTAATTATGCAGAAAAGTAAATGTTGTGGAAAACTCGTATGGTTAAACAAACGTGCTTACCTAATCATGCACTACTCGCTAGTTGCTCTCTCTATTTCTATTTCTCGTCACCCTCGTTAGTGTAATGTGTAAGTATTCCCCTAATTCAATAACAGGTTGATCAATTCCCCATTCTACGTGACAACCTAGTCGGGAGTTACCTCTTAGACATGCTCCTTTCCAATAGCAAATTCACGCGCACTAAATACTTAATTCGGAATCCACCCGAAGGTGATGTACATATGAAGATCTAATCACAGGTATCCTCTAACCTAACCACGTTTCCCTAGACGTCTTTGCTATGATATGAAGATCAAATAGCTAGTTTTTCTAGAGCATAATGTGCAAACCACTAACAAGAAGCAATAATATAGAGATTACAAACTAGGTTTCATGCAATCATAAGCAAACACTAATTTAATTTAGCCAAGCATGTTAATTGAAAGTAAAGAACATGAAATCAAATAACACATAAACATATTGAATGATTAAATGGATTATAATATTTACTTCAATTGAACATGGAGTAACAATGAGTACAAAAGGGTTAGAAAACCCTAAAATTCGGCTATGATGGCTACTACAAAAGCTCTCCCAAGTTTCCACACAAAATTATGAGAAAATAAGGTTTGTATATATAGGAATTGGGTCCTGACGGCGTCGCTAGGGATATATGACACCGTTATTCCTTCGAATCATCTAAGGGTTTCTTCATGTCGGCTATTGTGACGCCGTCGCAAGTCGTGGTGACGCTGTCACCATATGATCTTGACGGCATCAAGGGATGATTCTAACGCCGTCTCCACTCTCCACCTACTGAGAAGTCACACTTTTTGTCTAAAAATCAACTTTCTAGGCACTTTTGGTGAAGGCGTCAGGATGGAAGTCGCTAGCTTGAAAAGTTGCGTTTTTGTCTAGTTTCTTCCTGAATCGAGCCCAAGTCACGTGCTTCTCCTCTAAGTGCTTCCCAAATGCTAAAATAATAAAAAGAAATGATTAACTACAATATTTGGGCATATTTGCATAATTTTGGGGGTTAAATGACCCAAAAAGTGTATAAAAGTACACCTCATCAAATACCTCTACACTTGAGATTTGCTTGTCCTCAAGAAAATGAACTTTTCTACCTAATAAATAGCAAAGTCGGGGGCATTTAACCTACTAAATAAATATAGTTTATGGCACAACCGATTTAACCTTGTAATTAAAAGCAAATAAATTATACACTAGCACTTCACATAAGTGTTTGGATGATCTCTTTCACTCGGTGTAATGCATTATAAGAATATAGGAAGCGAGAAAATAAACACTCACTACCTATCATATCATATAGATTACCATAAGCTTGATAAAGGATCAAAACCTCCACTGCTTTGGCGTAAGCACCTAGCAATAACTATCAAAGAGGTCTTTTAAAGGGTTGTAACATTAGGTGTAGGGTAAAGGAAACACGGTTAGGGATAATGGGGAAAATTTACTGGTGGCAAGCTAATCATTCACAAGATCATATGTAAAAGGCGTTGCTAAGACAAGACTCGACAAAAAATCTACTAATTGTACACAACTCTACATCAAACTCTTTTTTTTCTTATCTTTGACCCTTTTCCTGACATAAACAATAGCAAGATGGAAACCCGTATATTCTAACATACTTTTTTTTTTTTTTCTTTTTTTCTTTTTTTCTTTTTTTTTCTTTTTCTCTTTTTTTTATATACACTTTTTCCCTGTCATCTGCTGAAAATAAATAAATATACAAGACTCGGGGTTTTATAATGACACCCCTACACTTGAGTTTTAATAACTTAATAATAAACTAACTAACTACCCAAATTAGAAGGATCTACAAACATGGAGTATATTAAACATGTATAGGGGTTAATAATTTTGACTTTCTTCCGCATTTCTCCATAAAATAAAAACTATCATGAATCTAAATCATCCCAAAACTGTGTACACTAACAATAGACTCGACTTAGCAACGATGTAATCGAGAAAACAATTAAATACGGCTAAACAATTATGATAACAATAATGTACTAAAAATGAGTACATACAAGGGAGGCTAAGGCGATTTGGGTGTAACATTTTAGTGGGGTGTAAACAATGATCTTCATTAACAATCTGGTATCCACCAGAAAATTACGAGAGCCACGAAAAGGATAGGCTCAAAAGGGTATACTAAGGGTATCTTGCACTAAAAATGAGTGCTAAGTAAGGGTGTGGGATAGTTATATGACCAATAAGATCATCATAACTATAACAAACGCATGCTAAAAACAAGAGTTATCCTAATGCCTCTTATCACTTAGCAAATCCTAATCATACAAATGCGATCTTACTAGCGGTCTTGGTATGCATCATTAAAGTAAGTTCTAGAATCTATAATACTACCGGTCACTCTCATAAGCATTAAAGATGAATGATTTTATTCCTAAAGATCTAGGCGCGAACCTTACATTTTAGGGGTGAAATTTTTTTTAGTGGTAGGTTTTTGTGCTAGTTATATAACTCTTATCCATGAGATGCTTCTAATACTATAGTTTCACCGATATATGCCATAATATTATTTTTAATTTGGGCTAAAATTACCGTCATAAACTATGTTTTGGTATATTACACATTTTTTAAGAACAAAGAAAATGTAAATAAAAGAATAATTTCTAAAGCTTTTATTACCCTCTGCACTTATTTTGAACATTATCCCCAATGTTCTAAAACTACCCAAAAACGAATAAAGGGAAGATAAATAAAAGCGAGAGAAAGTAATAGTCCCTTGGTTTACTCAATGTCGGAGAATAAACGAGATGATCTGGCTAAATCTTCATCCAAGAATCGTCTAACTGAAAATCCAACGAACTTTTGGACTCTCCTTATCTAATATAACCTGAAAATCAAAGACAAAAACAAATTTACCCAGCGTAAAATCGACGATAAATAATATACAACCTTATATAATCATAAACTAAAATCCTAGTAAAGCAATAAAGATAGAATGTTAGTACTAATGTAATCGTGGTTTTATGTAAAAAAAATAAATGGAAAATTAAAAATTTTGGAAATCTCCCAAAAATAAATTTTCAAAAATTCGATAAAACGCGGATTTCTCCACTTCTACAGTTCCGTCAGGGACAACTGACAGATTTTGCGTTTTCGTTTTCTAGAAAAATTTCTGCAAAAATAACATATTCATTATTTCCTGGAAAAATTACCGCATAAACCACGAAAACGGTTAGTACGAACATATGACTCAAACAAACAAATATAAAATGCGAATTAACTTAAAATTATCTATTTTACATGTTTGAAAATGGTTCTTAAAAACCGAATATTTCCCTTACACTTATTTTATGCAAAATACATTTGATTGCAATTAAGACGAGGTTAAAAGCAAAGCAAAGCATGATTACATATAATTCAAACATATAAGAACAAATAATGAAAATTAAATTACATGACACTCCTAAAATGCATAAAATTAAAAGATTGGATTGCCTCCCAATGAGCGCTTTTCTTTATTAACGAGTCTTGTAGCTAGACTAGGAGTCACTTTCCTAGAAATCATAAAAATGTTCAAATCAATGACATCGCTTGGCTTCTCTTTCTCGGATAGTTTCCTAGTTGTGGGAATTGATTAAAAGACTCTATCAAATTTCTCCACCGAGATCAATTATTTCAATCCTAATGTGCCACGCACCATCTCCTTCCTTTGGTGGCTTATTCCAATCTATTTTCTTATCAATCATATCCTCCGATTCCCACATATTTCCCTTAAAATTTATAGGTATAGCTCATAGGAATTCCACCATTTTCCTAAACACTAGGACATCCTTAAAGGGATTAAGTTCGGCGTCTCTAGATATTTCCCATTCGCTAGGTACATGGTTATCCATAAATTCTTTTTCCAAATAGTAAGGGGGTCGGGCACCTATGTCATTCGTACTAGGTCACGGGTCATAAGACGTTCGTCTTGCTATGGTAGTCCAATATGGCATATTCTCATGACCTAGATCGATCTCTTTAACTCTAAATATCGACCTAGTAATTCCTTCTCCTACCGCTATCTTAGATTTCTTACAATCTATTACGGCACTAGCGGTCGTTAAAAATCCTCTTCCTACAAGTAAAGGGCACGTAGGGTCCTTTTCCATATCTATGACATAAAGTCCTCCAAAAGTTTTAACTTCCCTACATAAACCTCTACGTTTCTCACAATTCTTACGGGATACGACTTAGTTCCATCCGCTAACCCAAGGACATTCTCGGTCTCTTCTAATAATCCAATTTTTAGCGTTTTGAAGAGATATAATGGGATTAAATTCACACATGACCCTAAATCGGTAAGGTATCAAAAGGCTTGGAGTCCCCTAGTCTACAAGGTAAGATGAATAATCCAGGATCCTTCATTCTCTTTGGCATTTTTCTTTGAATGAATGCGGACCTATTTTTGCCTAACTCAAGACTCTCGACATATTTATCCAGAATAGCGTTGTATATGGGAGCATAAGCTACAACTTCAAGAACTGGTAGATTAAGATGCAACTTCTTGAATTCATCCTCTAGAGCTTTTTCGGGTTCTTTTGATTTTGGTGTTACATTTTCGTTGACCGTTAAGGTTTTAATTTGTAGTTGTTCTTTTGAAAAGTATTTGTTGATTTGAAACACATTTTGATAGCATTGACCGAATTAAAAGGATTGGAAGAACTATAGGGATCTTCCATCGGATAAGAATGAGCAGACGAAACTGAAGAGGTGGAATTAACATTCAATTTTTGGTTCTTAACCGTGTAACTTAGAACTGCTCCCGTCATTCGGTCATTGATAGACTTTAAGAAAGTGTCAATTTTATGTGACATGCCTCGCTTGTTGTTGTATGAAAACGGCTTCACACTAGATAATTGAAATCTTAAGATCCATAAAGTTAGACACCAACTCCTTTGAATTTGAAATTATTTTTAAATATTAGAGGATGTTTTGAAAGCTATGGTTCGGGAATGAACCGTTTGTTAAATGATTAGATAGGTTTGAAAAAAAGTTTTAAGAATTTTAAGGTTGCCTCCACCTAAGGTTTGGGTGACTTTTTCATGATGGATTATAGGTGTCACCAAGGGTGTTTTGTTCGGGTTTGAAAGTGAACAACTTACCTCCCGCTTTGTCGGTACGCGAGGATGCATAATCAATAAAAGCTTGCTAGAGATTTTCCATGCAATATTAAGTGTCGTGGGGACCACCATAAATTTCACATGAAGAAGCGATTTTGTTTATTTGAACAGATGGTTTAGGAGCAAGGTGAGCTTCCATCAAGTGTTGGACTTGATTTTCTAGCTCAACGAGACGACGGTCGGATGTACTTGGGACATCTTGAGGTAAAGAGGTTGCCTTGACCAGTTTAGCGAGGTCTCTTGGGTTATTCCAACTTTCATTGTCATAGAGGACGAGGTCCTCTATAAGTTCCCAAGATTCCTCGGTGCTTTTTTCACGTAGTTTACCACCGGCTGAATGATCGATGGCGTGCCTTGTGGCTTGATTGACATGGTCATAAAAGATTTGGACTTGGAGCCAAAGATCGATGCCATGATGAGGGACTTTTTAAAGTAAGTCCTTGAAACGAGTCCATGCTTTAGAAAGAGATTCACCGTGATGTTTTTGGAACATCAAGATGTCATTTCTGAGTTTGGTAGTTCTTCCCGGTGGGAAGAACTGGGCAAGGAAACGGGTTATGAGATTCTCCTAAGTGGAGGTGGATACCACGGGTAAATGTTCAAGACAATTGCTAGCTTGATCGCGAAGGGAAAATTAAAATAAACGCAGTCGCGTCCTTCCCCTATTTCTAGCATTAAGGTCAAGTGAATCCATTCTTAAGGTGTTGGTTTGGATCTTCGGACTGGAGTCCATGGAATACACATCTATTTTTCACCAATTAGATGGTATCGGATCGTAGAGGCACCATATTGTCTCCTTTGGGGAGCTCAATGGTGTTTCGATAGCCCTCGTGGCTTGGTTGGTAATAATCTCTTAAAGTATGGGGTTGATTTTCTTCTCTCATGATGGTTAACGAAAAGGAAATTATAAAACAAAGGGAACGAAGAAAAGATAAACTACAAAAAAGCTAACCTAAAAATAAAATAAAATCTCACTTGATAGGAATCTAGTGAGCAGACCTAAGCTAGATAGAATCTGAAACCTAGATTATTCCCTGGCAGCGGCGCCAAAAACTTGATGCGGTCGGTTGTGATAGCAGAAGTTTTACAACCCTCCTAAGAGAGTACCTAACGGTTCTAGTGTAGTATAGGCAAGACACGGGGGTTAGTATCCTTCTTTAGGGGAATAGTTTGGGTATGCTCGAATTATAAGTTACTAAGGTCTAAAGATTGAGGGAAGATTGTTTTTGTATTTTTTGAGAAAGCAAGTAAAATCTTGGGATTTGCTTTTCCTAAAGAAAATGGGTTTTCTACCTAGTCAACAACAATATCGGGGGCATTTAACCTACTCAATAAATATAATTCATGTCATAACCGATTAGACCTCTTAATTAAAAGCACGTAAATTATATACTAGCACCTCACATAAGTGTTTGGTTTCTCTCATCTCTCGGGTGTATAATGAATTATAACAATAAATAGAAACGGGAAAATAACACTCACTACCTGTCATAGTATATAAATTACCATAGACTTGATAAATGATCAAAAACCTCTACTGCTTTGGCGTAAGCACCTAGGAATTACTATCAAAGAGGTCTTTAAGGATTGTGATGTATAGGTGTAGGTAAAGGAAACACGGTTGGGGATATTTGGGGAATTTATCCGGTGGCAAGTCAATAATATACAAGAATACATGTAAAAGGAATTGCTAAGCCAAGACTCGACGAAACTAGGACAATCATACAAACTCTACATCAAACTCTTTTTCTTTTCTTTTCTTGACACTTTCTTCAACATAAACATAAACATAAGATCAACGATGGCAAGCCGTACCTAATATTTTTTTCTTTTTTTGATTTTTTATACACTTTTTCCCTGCCATATGCTAAATATAAACAATTCATGACTTGGGGTTTATAGATGCACCCCTACACTTGAGTTTTTAATACTGAAAGCATAAACTAACTAATGACCTGAATAGAGTAGGATCAACATAACATAGTGTAATAAGCAGGTATAGGGGTAATAACTTGACTTTCTTCCCCATTTTTGCGTATAATAAGAACTACGATGAATCCCAATTATCCCAAAACTGTATACACTAATAATGACTCGACTTAGCAACCATGTACTCAAGCAAATAATTAACCGAGGTTTAACAAATGTGATAACAATAATGCACTAAAAACAAGTACATATAAGGAAGGCTAAGGCGATTTGGGTGTAACATTTTACTACCGCACCCCACTCCGCTGTCAGTCAACCTCAAACATGAGCGTGATAACAAGCTGTGAGAGCGTCAGAGCGTACTCCATTTCTACTGCCACACTGCGTACACACACACACACACCACACACACAGCAAGCAAATAACTCTCCACCAGCACACACACCCAATCCTCACAACACTACCAAAACACCAATACCACAATGGATGTGGGGTGTAAACAATGCTGCCTTCTTAATAAGTCATAATCCACAAAAAATTACAAAACTGCGAAAAGGATTATGCCCTCCGAAGGGGTGTACTAGGGGTATCTTGCACTAAAAATGAGTGCATAGCAAGGGTGTGGGGGTAGTTATATGATCAAGGAGACATCATAACTATATCAAACGAAGGCTAAAAACAAGGGTTTATCCTAATGCCTCTTATCACTTGGCAAATCCTAATCATACGAATGCGATCTCATTAGCAGTCTCGGGATGAATCACTAAAGCAAGTTCTAGAATTTATAATACTACCGGTACACTCTCATAATCCTAACCAATACCAATGCTCCAGAAAAAGCAACAAAACCACACATGCTCGATTAAATCCATGAACAAGACATATGCGATTGCTTAATTCCTTAACTTGAGCAAGCTAAAGGTTAAAATCATTTAAAAGCATCAAAGATGGATGCTTTAATTCCTAAAGATCTAGGGGCGAACCTCACATTTTTGTGGTGGAATTTTGAGTGGTATGGTTTCTGTGCTAGTCATACCTCCTATCCAATGAGACGCTATTAATACTAAGTTTCAATCAACTTGTTTTATGGCCATAAAACTTTTTTTAAATTTGGGTCAAAATTACCGTCTACGCTATATGTCAGTATATTACTCATCTTTTTAAGGACAAAGAAAATACAATTGAAGGAATAGTTTCTAAGGCTTTTATTTCCTCCCCCACACTTATTTTGAACATTGTCCCCAATGTTCAATGAGTACCTGAAAACGAATAGGAAAAATAAGAAAAGCGAGAGAAACTACTACTCCCTTGATTTTGCCTAATAATGGAGAAGAAACAAGATAAACCGACTAAATCGTCATCCAAGAATCATCCATGCGAAAATCCTAAGAACTTCCGGGCTTTCCTTATCAAATATAACATGCAAATCAAAGATAACATCAACTATACCAAGCGTAAAATTCTACAGGAAATGATATACAACCCTTTTTAATTATAAATTAAAATCCTAATAAAGCAATAAAGATAGAATGTATGTACGAATGTAATCATGGCTTTCTACAAGAGTTAGGAAATTTTAAAATTATGGAAATTACACAAATTCTGCCCAAATATCCCATTAGTTAATTCCTATTTTTTTTTTGCATAGTCCACAAAAATAGTTAGTACAAACACATGACTTGAAACAAATGAACAAAACATAAAAGTGCGAATTAATCTAAAATTATTCATTTTACATGTTTGAAAATGGTTCTTAAAAACTAGATATTTTCTCCCCTACAGAGTTTTCATGAAAAATACCATTGATTATAATAACACGAAGTTAAGTATAACACAAAGCATGATCAAATAACAATCAAACATATAAAAACAAACAAATAATACACAAGAAAAAAATACACGACACTCCTCAAACAACGCAAGAAAATAAAAGAATTGCGGGTATACCATCCAACCAAATAAAGCGCTTTCTTATTATCGAGTCTCTCTAGACCAGACTCGGAAGTCACAACTCCTAGAATTATAAGAAAACGAATCCATGTCCGATAGATCTCAAGCAGTGGAACTTCTGACTATCTAGGAATCAAGAAAATGATCCAAGTCGATGATCTCGCTTAGATTCTGCTTCTCAGATATTTCTCTCCATCAGGTTCAATCAATTCAATCTTAATGTGCTACGCACCATCTCCTTCTTTTGGTGGCCTATTCTAATCTATTTTCTTTTCTATGAATTCTTCCGATTCCCACATATTTCCTTTAAGATTTATAGGTATAGCTCCTAAGAATTCTACCATCTTTCTATACACTAAGACATCCTTAAAGGGGTTGAGTTCGGCATCCCTAGCAATTTCCCATTCTTCGGGTAAATGGTAATCCATGAAGTCCTTTTTGCGTAGTAAGGGGGTCGGGCACCTATCCCATATGTGCTAGGTTATGGCTCATAAGACTCTCGTTTTCCTAGGGTGGTCCAATAAGGTACATTTTCATCACATAGGTTGATTTCTTTAACTCCGAATATTGACCTAGTAATTCAATCTATTAATACAAATAATGCCTAAAAACGTTATTTATATTTTTTTTGACTCCTCTACGTTTTGAAGATGACAAAATGTAAAAACGTCTACGATAAAAATAAACATTTACGCGTTATTAATCATAAATTTCTATTTCAACGTAAATCACTTAAGGTATGTATAAACAAATCATTAAACATGATTAGTGATCAAGAAAATATTTTTTCTTAACCATTACATTTCTACAAAATTATTTTTACAAGAAAAATATACAAAATATTTTTATTAATAAAAAAAAAGTTTTATTTAATTATAAAAATTTGAAACTGGTTTTCCCTCCAAAACAGAAGGTTCTATACCAGATTCAACCTTCCCCACTAAAAGAAAAAAATGGGAGCATCTACCTAGGGGCGGCCCCCTGATAGGCATGACGACCCACAAATATATTTGGGACCGTCAGGACCGCCGCCAGGAGACGTTGCCATTTGCTGGTTATAAATACTTCACTATTCCCTACAGATTTTCATACCTCTTGATACAAATTTTTCAGATTTCTTTCTCTCACTAAAACCTTCTTTCTCTCTCTAAATCTCTTGATCACTAACATAGTTCAATCTTGTTTCAAGTGATCCAATCTCATCTTCTTCCTTCCTCTATCAAGTGCAAGAGAAGAACACTCATATTCGCCAAAAAATGAAGTGTTATAGATTAATGATTTCTTCCATCTTCTTCTAAGATCTAAACCTCTATTTTATTGTTCTTGTGTGGTTGTGTAAGATCGGATAGTGTATAAATCTGATAGTGTAGATTGTGTGTTGGTTAGTATTTTAGTCCTTAAAATACATTGGTGAAGTGGTAGATTGGTTCTAGCTAAGATTAGGACTCGACATTTAGCTTAGAGTCGGAAAACAACGTAAGCAAACGTGTAAATGATTTTCTCCGCCTAAAGGGAGCTTGTTGACATAGTGAAATCTCGAGTCGGATACTCAGTGAGTAGAGTGGGGTGAAGAAGAGGTTCGTAGCCGAACCACTATAAATCTTAGTGTTGTGGTTTGATTGTTCTATCGCTTATCTCTTATCTTTTACTTACTCTTTACATTTATTGTTTGTATTGTGATTGTATTGCAAGTAGTTAGATACATTGGTTGTTCATATCGTTAGTTGATCTTGCATATATTCGAATCTAGTGTTTTTATAAGCAAAGTTTTTAAAATGCCAATTAACTGGTAAACTATTAAACCCCCCTTCTAGTTTCCACAATTGGTATCAGGAGTCAAGGTCACTCAAGATTTTTAAAATATATTGTATTTTAAAGTTTGGATCGATCTATGGATTCCGGCAAATATCTAGAAGGGCGATAGTTTTATTTATTAGAAAAATATATTCGAAACGTATGTAAAATCAAAAGATCTTAATCTTTGGCATGTTATTACCAACGGTGATTTTCAACTCACTGAAAATAATCCGGAAACCAAACTAGATGAGCTTGTCCCTTTTGAAAAACAAAGTGATGAACTTAAGAAAAGACTTGCGAAAAATAACGAAGCTAAAATGGTTATTTACAATGCTTTGCCTAGAAAAGAATACGAAAGAATTTTCATGTGTAATACGACAAAAGAAATTTGGAAAACTTTGTTAATAACCCATCAAGGTAATAGCCAAGTCAAAGATAACAAGATTGACCTTTTGGTACAACAATATGAACAATTCGTCATTTCTGAAGACGAATCTATAGATAGTGCTTTTGCTAGATTTAATACTATTATTACTAGTCTAAAAGCTCTTGATGAAGGTTACTCTAGCAAGAACTATGTTAGGAAGTTTCTTAGGGCTCTACATCCTAAAGGAAGAGCAAAGGTCACAGCGATTGAAGAGTCAAAAGACTTGACATCATTATCTCTTGATGAACTCATCGGGAACCTAAAAGTTCATGAGATGATTATCAAGAAAGATTCTGAAATAGTCAAAGCTAAAGGAGAAAGAAAATCTCTTGCTTTAAAGGCTAAGAAGGAATCTAGTGATGAAGAATGTTTGACTTCTGGTAGTGAAGACGAAGAGTACGCCATGGCGGTTAGAGACTCCAAGAAGTTTTTCAAGAGAAGAGGAAGATTCGTAAGACAACCACAGAATGATAAAAAGACGTTCCAAAGGAGCTGAGATGACAAGAATGGAAAAAGTGATAGGAAATGCTTTAAATGCGGTGATCCAAATCATCTTATCGAAGAATGTCCGAAGCCACCGAAGGAAAAGAACCAAAGAGCATTCGTCAGAGGTTCTTGGAGTGATAGCGGTGAAGAAGATGATGAAAAGGATAAAGTCAAGACATGTCTCATGGCTCAAGCATCTAGTGAGGTATGTTCTGAATCCTCCTACTTTAGTTATGAAATTTCATCAATAGATGACTTTACCTTAGATAGTGAGTATGATAGATTATGAAAGATGAGTCTAAAAATAATTACTAAGAACAAACATTTAAAAAATGTTAGAAACAAATTAGGAAAAGAACTTATTGATTTTAAAGAAAAGTTGTCTAAACTTGAGAAAAACAAGGGAGTTGATCTCGAATGTACAAAATGTCAAATACTTAAAATCGACAACGAAAAACTCAAAGAGGAAGCTCTTAGGCTAACTCAATTTGAAAAGAGTACACATTCTTTAAATGAAATGTTGAGTAATCAAAAACCCTCTGGAGATAAATGGGTTTAGGGTTTAACTCATTTGAAGCATCATCTAACGAGACTAAGGAAATAAATTTGTAAAACCACAGAATAATTAGTCCTCTAATGGCGGCCCCCAAAGCATTATGGGCGGCCCCCATAAAGCATAGACGGCCCCAAAGCTATTAAAGGACCGCCTGTCTGTTCATCAGATGTCAAAAAAATCTATGTCTTTTCAAAAATCCATTTTGGGTCCTAGACCAAAACATATAATGGTAAACAACGTTAAAATTCCTGTTGCCAGTGATGATGAAGTTAAATTTTTTTATAAACCATCATTAAAACCCAAAGTTGGATTTTCTAAACCAAACTTTAGGTCAAAAACTCCACCACCTAGAAGAGTAAATAATTCTTATCCTCGTTCTAAAACACCGCACCCAAAAAGAAACGTTGGTCGACAAAATCGACCTCATGGATTTCCTGTAACTTGGAATAACTTCCAACCTCAAAGTTACATGCCATGGGGAATATGTCCTCCATTTCTACATCCTAATCAAATGCAAAAAATGCAAGGGATGTTTAACACTAACAAATTTGGACCCATGAGATATTGGGGACCAAATGTTTGAGTTATTGTCTTATATAAATATATATGCCTTGGAGTTGACTTTGAACCTGATGAGTGGATAAAAGATAGTGGATGCTCTAAACACATAACGGGCAACCAAAAGCTCTTCTTAACCTACAAGGCATACAATGGATGTAACGTCATCTTTGGTAGTAATCTATGCGGTAACATCATTGGCAAAGGTACAATCTCTAATGGCGGCCCCCAAAGCATTGTGGGCGGCCCCCATAATGCACAGACGACCCTAAAGCTATTAAGGGACCGCCTGTTTGTTCATCAGATGTCAAAAAATCTGTGTCTTTTCAAAAATCCATTTTGGGTCCTAGACCAAAACATATAATGGTAAACAACGTTAAAATTCCTGTTGCCAGTGATGATGAAGTTAAAAAAATTTATAAACCATCATTAAAACTCAGAGTTGGATTTTCTAAACCAAACTTTAGGTCAAAAACTCCACCACCTAGAAGAGTAAATAATTCTTATCCTTGTTCTAAAACACCGCACCCAAAAAGAAACGTTGGTCGACAAAATCGACCTCATGGATTTCCTGTAACTTGGAATAACTTCCAACCTCAAAGTTACATGCCATGGGGAATGTGTCCTCTATTTCTACATCCTAATCAAATGCAACAAATGCAAGGGATGTTTAACGCTAACAAATTTGGACCCATGAGATATTGGGGACCAAATGTTTGAGTTATTGTCTTATATAAATATATATGCCTTGGAGTTGACTTGGAACCCGATGAGTGGATAAAAGATAGTGGATGCTCTAAACACATGACGGGCAACCGAAAGCTCTTCTCAACCTACAAGGCATACAATGGATATAACGTCATCTTTGGTAGTAATCTACGCGGTAACATCATTGGCAAAGGTACAATCTCTCATGGCTCTCTTAAAATTGCTAATGTAGAGCATGTAGATAATTTAGGTTTTAACTTGCTAAGTGTAGGTCAAATATGTGATAGTAAATGTAAGGTTATATTTTCTGAAAATGATATCAAAATTATTAGTTATAATAAGGTCATAGGTAGAGGTATTAGGAAGAAAGGCTTATATGTGATGATATTAGGAAATAAGCCCAAAGAAAAAATTTGTCTTGCAACGATTGATGAAAACTTCACCTTGTGGCATAGAAGATTAGGTCACACTAATATGCATCTCATTCAATCGTTAGCATATAAGGAACTAGTTAGGAATTTACCTAATCTTAAGTTTGATCAACACTTGTGTGATGCTTGCAAAATTGGAAAACAAACTTACACTAGTCACAAAGCTAAGAATATAGTCTCAACAACTAAGATGCTTAGAACTTATCCCTATGGATCTCTTTGGTCCATCCGCCCTACAGAGTTACGGAGGAAACATCCACACCTTAGTAATAGTAGATGACTATTCTAGGTATACATGGACAAGATTCCTTAAAACCAAAACCGAAGCCTTCGAACAATTCAAAATATTTAGTAGAAAAATACGAAACTAATTAGGATGTCCAATAGTGTCAATTAGGACGGACTATGGTAGGGAATTTGATAATGAAGTGCAATTTGGAGAGTTTTGTAATGCCAGCGGTATTACACATAACCTCTCTGCTCCACGCACTCCACAATCAAATGGCGTGGTAGAAAGGAAAAATACGACACTACAAGAAATGAGTAGAACCATGTTGAATGAACAATCGTTACCATAAAAGTTTTGGTGTAACGCTGTAGATACTTCAACCTATATCCTAAACTGAATCCTAATTAGAGCCATCTTAGGAAAAACTCCTTATGAAATCATGAGAGGTAGGAAACCTACTCTTGATTATTTTAAAGTGTTTGGAAGCAAGTGCTTCATTTTAAACACCAAAGACTACCTTACTAAGTTTGACCCAAAGTCATACGAATGTGTCTTTCTAGGATACTCCCAAAATAGTAAAGCCTACATCATCCTAAATAAACACACCATAAAAATCAAAGAATCACTCAACGTGACATTCGATGAAACTCCTCCACCCTCTAATAAATCGCGTAAACTAAAAATTGTCATTCAACGTAAACGGGAATCAAACAATTAAATGTTTACGTCAAGCAAGTGTTAGATAATTATTAACTTTGCACATTTCATTTTTATTAGTTACGTAAAGTGTTTACGTTTCGCAATTAAATACATTTAGGCATACCCGGAAGCACCAATACCTATCTATACTCAATCAAATACCCACAATTATACCCAATACTAAAAAAAAAAAATACATAATCCTTTATATATTTGCATATATGGCCAGATATGGTGAATAAAATAAGAGGAAATATCAGAAAATCTTGCAAAAAGTCTTGTACAAGAAAGCCTCATTAAAACTTCATGGTGTAACTAGTGAAATGGACCAACTATTCCCTTGAATTCTTCATCTTGTACCTAGACTTTCTATAAGCAACTTGACTAGTCTTTGTAAGTAGATAAGGCTTATATTAGGAGAAAAATCACATACAACTCATTTTACTTAAGAAAAACTTCACTCATTCTCTCCTTTTCTCTCCTAGGCCACAGCCAAACACAAACTCCCCTAAATAATTCATACACTTTTATTTACCACACATACAAGTGATCTTACAACATATCTAAGATATACCAAGAAGGTTTGAAGGTTTAGTTAAGTATTTACAAGGGTTAAACAAGGAAGGTTTAAGTTAGGGTTTCTTGAAGGAAATTAAGGTTTCTTTGTCTTGGAAGCTTAAGTTTATTATCTAAACTAGGGTTTAGATCTTGTATTTCTTTGTCATACTTCATACTAAGGTTATCTAAAACCCTTAAACTCTTTACATTTGTGATTTCATATGTATATTATGTTTATATAGTGAATCACCATCTAGGAATAATATTAACTTGTAAAATAGATTTTTACACTTAGTTATGGTTTGATATACTTTTACATATGTTATATCGATGTTAATATCATGTTGGAATGGAAGTATAAGTATTGTACAAGTGTTGGTTTATCAATAAAAAGTATATATAAACTAGTTATGTTGATCCCAGTTTGAATAGATCTTTCTAGCCTGTTAAGGGTGGTAGCTAATCTGGATAGATCCAAACTAACTACAAGAGAAACAATGACTATGAACAATATAAGTTATGCAGAAACTAACTTATACTGCTAAGAAGAACAATGAATAAAACAGAACTTTGATTACTATTAATCTGCTAGGTTACAGATTACTAACTATGAATATTTTTGAAACTTGTATATCTAACTAATGCCGTAGGGTTCCTATTATACACCAAGGAAACCTTAATGGACTTACAAAACGCGTTAAATGATCATGCATATCTATTCCTAATATATCTCATGCATATAACTTAACAAGTACTATCTATATATGCTAGCAGTACTAACTTACTACTAACAGTACTAACTCTAACTGGCAGTACTAACAATGTACTGACAGTACTAACTATTTATAGCTAACAGTACTAACTAGTTAGTCTATTTTCTTGAATCTTTAGCATTCTTCACTAGCAGCGCTAAATAGAACTAGCAGTAGTAACTTGTATAAGTAGCAGCACTAAGTTGTAGAAACTTCTGAAACCCAACATAAACATTACAAAACATTTTCTACAATTAAAACAAATGTTTTATTCAAAATAAACATTTTGAAATTCAAATTTTCGGACCTAAAACGGCTAGAAAGTTCTAGAAAATCCCCCCTACACAAAAGAACAAACTGGGGAGCGCCTTTAAGGGGACCACCCACCTATTTAAGGGGACCGCCCATAGGTAGACGCTCCTCTAAAATGTCCTATAAATACTAGACTATTCCCCACTATTTTCTCACCTTTTGCATTCATTCTTTCTGATCAAAAACAGCCCACACATCTCATTAAAATCCTTTGATCATTTAATCATAAAACTTTGTTTCCAAGTGATC
>BQNB010019477.1:0-66783 GCA_026074375.1 Tanacetum coccineum | reverse complement strand
GTAAGTGGCTATTTGGGATCGGATGGGTGCGCCTACCCATTGTATGGTTTGTTGGTTTGAATATGATGATGTGGGTTGCATGATAGCATAAGTTCTTGATAGTTCATAATTGTCCTGCAATGTTTTTAATAATCACAGTAATTGATTTAAAGATTGTATTGTGTGTCTTAAACCTATGACTCTCACCAACCGTTGCGTTGACGTTTTAAGCATCATTTTCAGGTGAGCATCATGAGGATGTTAAGACTAAGAGAAGTGACTAGAGAGATCATAGGCTGCATGTGGAGTTGAACCTTCTAGTTTATGTTTTTGCATTGATTGGATTATTGAATATTTTGGTTTGAATTGTTTAGATGGATTTTGAAGTTTTGAAATGTCTTGATATTGGCGAGAACCCTCTTTTCTTCAATATAAGACGCCTTTGGTCTTATCGTGTTGTTTTGGGTATTTTCATGACACTTTGTGTCTACGCTTTGTTTATTTAATGCATTTTAGTTCCTCTATGTAGACGCCATTGTGTTATGATGATATCCATTCTCGTTACGCTTCGTGTTTCCTCTTTGGCGGGGTGTGACAGTCCACGCCCCATATCATGTATTGTAAGTATATATATATATATACCCTCTCCACACATGAAAAAAGTGTTGGTTTTCTAGTTATTCATATGCATTTATTCATTTCTCTCTCTAGAAAGCTAACAACCTCTCTCTCTCTCTCGACTTTCTTGCTATATTCATTGTATGTGTGTTTGATACCATTCTACAATTGGTATCAGTCGTCATGGGATAATTATTTGTTGATTGTGTGCGTTTATTTGCAAAAATCTAAGAAAACTAGTGTTTTTGAGCTTTTTATTCGAAAATTAAAGTGACCTAAATTTTGATTTTAAAAATGTTAAAGTTATAGTTTTTATGTTAGATATAGCTTAGGTATACTTAGTTTTGCAAAAAAATTCAGATAAAAACGTTAAAAACTATGGTTTCTAGGTGGTTTTTTAGTGATGGAACTCGTTTGGTTTTTCTCGTAGTCGCGCGCGGCTTGGCACTTTAATATCGCGGTTTGAGGTTGTCATCCAATTGAAAACATTTTTCCCAAAACTCGTGTTGATATGGTGTTGTATGGCGGTTTATTTTGCTCGGCACCGCCCAAAACAAACAATTAGGAAACAAACACCCCTATAAGTAGTATAGGGTTTATACAGAAAAAAGAAAAAAATAAAATCAGAAGCGATTGGGGGAAACTGACAATACAAAATCAAAATTAGAATTAAGAGGAGGCGTTTGGCATTGCTCATCGTTTGTGGTTTGAATTGTTTGAGATTCAGTTATAAATGGGTGACTTGAAGACACGGGTCTCCGATAAATTGATGTCCCTCTTGGGATATTCACAACCCACGTTGGTTCAGTATGTCATTAGTTTATCTAAGAAAGCTAAATCACCGTCGGATGTTTATAATCATCTTAAAGATATGGGTGTGTCGTCATATGACACAGGCATTTGCTGAAGAAATTTTCAAGAAGGTTGACCGTAAGGCAACTGGAACAAATCTGTATAAGCAACAAAAACAAGAGGCAGCAATGCTGGCCAGAAAACAAAAGTCTTACAAGCTATTGGAGGCTGATGATGATGACGAGAATGCTGTCGCCTCTCAATCGAAAAAGACTGATAAACGTGTAAAACGGTTTAGAAAGAAGAGTGAAAACCAAGAAGATGAAGATGAAGATGATGAGGGAGTTGGACATTTGAGACAAGATAAACGGGCTAAACATAAAGCTTCTCGAGATGAAACAGATGAATCTGAGTCTGAAGAAGAAAGACTGCGTGACCAACAAGAACGAGAGGAGTTGGAACGTCATCTAAGGGAAAAAGATGCATCAAGGACGGCAAAGCTGACTGAGCACAAGTTGTCCAAAAGGGAGGAAGAAGAGGCAATTAGGAGAGCCAAAGCCTTGAAACAAGACCAAGGCGGCATTGGAACTTTAAGGAAAGTTTCAAGACAGGAATACCTCAAGAAAAGAGAACTGAAGAAATTGGAAGAAATCAGAGATGATATTGAAGATGAACACTATCTTTTTAATGATGTTAAACTAACCCAAGTTGAAGAGCGTGAGCTAAGATATAGGAAGCAAATATATGAGCTGGTTAAGAAGCGGACTCAAGAGGATGATAACCTTAATGAGTATCGGCTGCCTGACGCATACGATGATGAACACGCTCCAAATCAAGAGAAAAGATTTGCTGTAGCTATGGAGCGTTACAGAGACTCAAAAGATGGAGATAAGATGAACCCGTTTGCTGAACAAGAAGCATGGGAAGATCATCAGATTGGAAAAGCAACACTACAATATGCGTCAAAGAATAAAAAGCAATCTGAAGATTACGAGTATGTGTTTGAGGATCAGATTGATTTCATACAGCATGAGGTCATGGATGGTGTAAATGTTGACAGTGAGTTAGAGCAATATGTACATGAAAAATCTATGGCAAAAACCGAACACGAGAAGCTTCTGGCCGACAGAAAAACTTTACCAATGTATCCGTATCGGGAGTCTTTGCTCAAAGCCGTTGAAGATCATCAGATTCTTGTCATTGTTGGTGAGACTGGTTCTGGGAAGACAACTCAAATTCCCCAATATCTTCATGAGGCTGGGTACACAAAACGGGGAATGATTGGGTGTACGCAACCTAGAAGAGTTGCTGCCATGAGTGTTGCTGCTAGAGTTGCCAATTTTAGAAATATTTTGACTTTTCTAATTAAAAATAATTTAAAAAACCTTAAAAAGAAATTCTAATTAAAAAATATATTACTAAATTTTATGATTAGAGATACATCTACGTTACCAAACACTGCTAATACCTGATGCTAATTTTGGCAAACATAGCCTTAGACATAAGATCAGTTATGTCACTGTTTTCTCTTGGAATTTAACGGTTATATTCGGGTGGTTTAAAGTTTGAATAATGATGAAGACTGTTGATTGAAACATCTTGTGGAAGGAGCGGTTGTTTGCTTACTGAAAATTGGCCTTTTGGAAGAAGCCAACATCGCTCGGTTAGATGATGAACATTGTTTTTATTCATATGCATTGAAGTAACGTGTATTCAGTTAATCCATGGTATAAAAGCTTAATCCATCAAAAACTGATTCAAAAATAGGTCGCCGCTTTTAACTTTTTAGCTAAAAATATTTAATTCCAATACAGTAATAATCATCTCACAGATCATCGTTCTTGTAAAATATTTTACCTCTAAGTAACCAAATAAACTCTAAGTAACCAAATACTGTCAAATCAGCTATCCCACATCGACCAGAGGAAGAAGTTATGACTAGTTTATATACTGCCTCTCAACGGCTATATTTGTCCCTTTGGGGACATCCAATAAAATTAGAACGATATAGACCTCTAAGTAACAAATAACCTCTAAGTATCTAAGTAACCAAATACAGTCAAATCAGCTATCCCACATCCTCCTAAGTAACCAAATAACCTCTAAGTATCTAAGTAACCAAATACAGTAACCAAATACAGTCAAATCAGCTATCCCACATCCTCCTAAGTAACCAAATAACCTCTAAGTATCTAAGTAACCAAATACAGTCAAATCAGCTATCCCACAACCTCCTAAGTAACCAAATAACCTCTAAGTATCCAGAGGAGGAAGAAGTTATGACTAGTTTATATACTCCTCTCAACGGCTATATTTGTCCCTTTGGGGACATCCGATAAAATTGGAACGATACAGAGAAGACCCCTGCGCAAGGATGACACGCACAATAAACTCTGAGTAACCAAATAACCTCTAAGTATCTAAGTGACCAAATACAGTCAAATCACCTATCCCACATCCTCCTAACCTAAGTAACCAAATAACCTCTAAGTCAAATCAGCTATCCCACATCCTCATAAGTAACCAAATAACCTCTAAGTATATAGAGGAAGAAATCAGCTATCCCACATCCTCCAGAGGAAAGAAGTTATGACTAGTTTATATACTCCTCTCAACGGGCTATATTTGTCCCTTTGGGGACATCCGATAAAATTGGAACGATACAGAGAAGACCCTGCGCAAGGATGACACGCACAAAATCGAGAAATGGTCCAAATTTTTTTCTCAACCGTTTTCGCACTTCACGAGAACTCATAGCTTATTTCATGGGCTTATGAGCTTATTGAAAATCTGATAAGCCCTCATGCTCATTTTAAATGGCTTAAAAGCGTACCAACCTTGTGCTTATAAGCCATTGCGAGAACTCATAGCTTATTTGATGCGCTTCACGAGAATTCATTAGCTTATTTGATGGGCTTAAGAGCTTATTGAAAATCTGATAAACCCACAAGCTCCTTTTAAATGGTTTGAAAGCGTATCAACCTTGTGCTTGTAGGCCATTACAAATGAGCTTATAAACTTATCAAATTTCTCAATAAGCTCATAAGCCTGTTAAATAAGCTAAAACAAACACCCCGTAAGTTGTTTATCATACTCTTCACGTCAGCTTATATGCGGGTGTTTGTTCAACTTCATATATGAGCTTATATGATTTTGGCTTATATTTCATAAGCTCACTTGTTTGTGCTTATTTTCTAGTTTATGAACTTCTTTTTCATCTTTAGTCATAATAATAACCTCATAAGCCAAAAATATAGGCTTGTATCATATACGGCTATAAGCTCATATATACGTTTCAACAAACACCCCATTAATGTCCTGACCTTCTTGGTCATTTTACCAACATAAGTTCGTGAGTGAAATAAAACGCAATTTGAGAAAGTATGTTTTGAATATACATCCTATTTCTCTCTAAAAAGATTAAGCTTTTTTTTTTTTAAATGACTATGAAAAGGAACTTTGTTTTCTCGATAGCCAGTTGTTCATCCACATGTTTCTCGAGCTTTTTAAACACAAAGTCCATTACAGAATTTCCAAAATGAGCAACTAATATTGATTCTGCAGGAGCTTGTATAATTTTTGCAGCCCTTTTTTCATGGTTTGGCTCATCAGAAACTTTCACAATTTCATAATCAGTGTCATATGGATCCCAAGTGTTTCCAATAAATTAAAAGTTTATTCATTTAATTGTATTAGCTCATAATGAAGTAACCAGTTTTGAATGAACGATTTGAACAGCTTTTATATATGTAACGAACATAAAAAAGAACGTTATTTTGAAAGCTGGTATACTTGAAGATATGTTGAGAGTCTGTAATGTTCATTAATTCAAGACCTCCATGGACTTGGTTAATAGACACCTTTAACTTTTGGCTCAAGTTGCTATACATTGATGTGCAATATGTATATGACAAGCTTGTTTGTTATAAAGAAAATATTATTGATTATAGTTTCTTATTATAGTCAGGCCGTTAAACCATTTTAACGAGATAATCAGTTTGTAAGTCTTTGAAACTTTTTAACTATCTAATCAACCAATCCACACAGTGATAAAGAAAGATTTTTATACTTTTTTAAATCAAAATGGGTCAAAACTATTATTGACGAAATCTGTATGTACTGAAGTGAAGTAAAAAATAAAATTGGGTTATAAGATCCACCGAAGCGGGAAGCCTTAACCTTATGTGTATGGTTGGTATGCTCGAAAGCTGTTCCCGACCCTGTCAGAGGAGATGCCAACTGGCTCTCCTTCTTACAAACAAATCAACATAGCAATCCATGGTTGTTTATAAAAACTTAACTACTTTCATCAACCACCGATGTGGGATCCAAATTAACTGTCAAAACTATTCCAACCTTTGGCAGTTTGCTTGAGGACTGCAGACTTGCCCAATCCTTCAGGTTCCCTAACTGCTGAACGCTTTATTATATGTTTTTCATGCACACCTAACTGATAATTTGGCATGCGTGTCGGAATTATTTGGCTTCCCAGTACGGGTTGTGGCTGTTTTGATCATCAAACCACAAAGGCACAAATTGCATACACAGCTTTTTCGGTCAACCGTGACTACTTTTTTGGTATTTTAAACTAAAGTATGGTGTATATTTTTTACTTTGATTGCATGTAATGGTCTGGGACTAAGTGCTAATTGCATTTCCTTGTCCATCATAAGAGATATGCAGGGTTCATATCAAAGTTGAGCTGATCGGGGTTGCATTAAGTGTTAGTTTGCATACGTATATGCTATCCACATTAGAAAGACTTAGTAAATGAAACTGAACAATCATCTTATGCTATAGATAAAATGAATATTCAACTAAGATTGTCACTTTTGAGATACACTTAAAAAGTAGTTTATCCCACATGGACCCGAAGAATAACTTATCAGTGATTTATATAGCTCAGAACTAGACAAAGACACTCCCTTCGGGGACATCCGATTAAATTGGAACGATTCATGGCCCCTGCGCAAGGATGACACGCACAAATCGAAAAATGGTCCAACTTTTTTTCTCATTCGTTTTGGCCCTGTGCAAGGATGATGACACGCACAAGTCGAAAAATGGTTCAAAATATTTTTCTTGACTGTGCTCACCGAAAACCAAATTTCATCACAATTTTGTTTCGTTAATTTGCTGATTTAGGGCTCGAAACTGATGAAATAGTAATGATCAGTTACATGTTTACAGAATATTGTTTTACAGTATCAAGAAGATTTCTTGCTATGTAAATTAAGAAAATGTTACACTAGTTTATACGGGTCAATTGGTCAGGTCAGCAGGCTGGGTTGGATTGACCTGAAACATTCTTACGCCCATTTCATAAAAACATATGTTAATGTGTTGAACATGATTATGAAAACTAATTTATAGAACAACTTAACAAGTAATTTGTATGTAGTAAAATTACACCTCAGGAGACATTCAGCTCGTATGATACATTCGACCCGTTTGACCAATCTCCTTTTTCAACTTTTTTGATTTTACCCATTTGGCCTTTTAGAGATAGACCACAACCTATGTCTGTTGTTCTCTCCCTTCTCCTTTTTATGCATAGAAGAAGTGACTTGAAGACGAATTAAAGTCATTTCTAAAAAGGTCGTTTAAGCATACTCAATATTCTGGTGGTTTGATATTCTTTTCCTTGCACACCTCATGCACTCCATCGATAATATTAGATATAGCCAATAGTGTGTTACTGTGTTTGGTCCCGAAGAACATCCTAAATCTGCTATATTGAAACACTGCGGGAAACCATAAAAATTCGCTATGCTCTAGACCGTTTCCTTTATTATTGGCTCAATTTCCTTAAACAGTGAAAACATATCTTCGAATTAAGCGTGTTTAAAGCAAGAACGCACAATGTGTGAGGTTGTAGCTAAAAAGAATTAAGATAAAGGCGAGAGAGACTTGAAGAATAGAGTTGGCGACGTAGCTGGATCCTTGATCACCACTATTCATGCGTAAGAAGTCTGCAACTCGCATCACTGCGGGATCTTGACTAGCCATTGTAGTTGCTACTTACAGATCTTACATCACTTATATAATAAATCAGTGATATATTTTGTAAAAATTCGCTATGCCCTAGACAGTTTCCTTTATTATTGGCTCAATTTCCTTAAACAGTGAAAACATATCTTCGAATTAAGCATGTTTAAAGCAAGAACGCACAATGGGTGAGGTTGTAGCTAAAAAGAATTAAGATAAAGGCGAGAGAGACTTGAAGAATAGAGTTGGCGACGTAGCTGGATCCTTGATCGCCACTATTCATGCGTAAGAAGTCTGCAACTCGCATCACTGCGGGATCTTGACTAGCCATTGTAGTTGCTACTTACAGATCTTACATCACTTATATAATAAATCAGTGATATATTTTGTAACTCGAACTTGTCCTTGTATGTTTTGAGCTAAAAAAAGTAGGAGTTGGGGGGTTCAGCTTATGAACCAAGAACACAACTAACCCACTTTAATGGAAGTTGTTGTTGAAGCCATCGGCTGCTCTGAGAAGTCAGCTCATACGGCTCTCACCAAGACCTATTTAAAGCCGGGAGAGTAGGTTACAAGGCTCCTTACCAACGGGCATTTGGTCCAATGGTATGGAGGTTTTACCCTCCTAGGCAAGGTCTCATGTTCGAGTCTTGTCTAGGGCGATAGGGGTTTCCTCCCGCGTGTGTAAAGGGAAGGGTGCCATTGCCTTCTGGGCTGGACCAAACCTGGTTGTGTGGGCTCGCTACGCCTTTTGGGCTAGGGGCCATGTAGCCACAAATTGCCGTTCCAAAAAAAAAAAAGGTTACAAGGCTCCTTCCGGCTCCCATGGCTTTTTTTTTTATAAGAACAACAACTTCAATGGGTGTTCTTTTATCAAAAGGACCCCTTCGAACCCACTTTAATGCCCCCACATGGGTCACAGATTCAATGGGTGTTCTTTTATCAAAAGGACCCCTTCGAACCCACTTAATCCAGCATTTATAGAAATTTGACTAGTGCTTATATATAATGGAGATATTTATACTCCAACAGATGTGGGATAAAAAGCAAACATGATGTGTACACCAATTAGTAAATTTGATATCTTTTTTGAAACTTTAAGCAATAAAACTAATCTTAAATTATGTTTGTATCTTCTATGAGATATTATGTTTTAACTCGCAAAGTTTGAGTTTAGCTCGTATGATTTCATAATCAGAAACGTATATGGATCCATGCTTTGGCTCACCATCAGACACGTTCACGTTTTCATAATCAGTGTCATATGGATCTAGGTTGATTTCAAATGTTTCCAATATATCGAGAGAAATTGATCCTTGATTGTGAATAATATCTCTAATTTCATCCGCGTATGCATAATAAAGTGGCACATTAAGTGAATAAAGATCAGATTCTCGAACCAGCCCCTACATATATGCATATAAAATCAGTGACCTTGTCAAATACTTGTCATCTCTTGGAACAAGTGAAAGAACAACAATATACCTCATTGATCGCATCAACAAGTGATTTAACAACTAGCTCTGAGACACGACTACTTCCACTGCTACACGGATCAAAAGTACTCCGACCTACAAAAGTGAGAACCATACGACCTCCACATACTATCTACAGTTGAAGAAGTTGTTACAACTAGCTTATAAGCATAGCCTCTCACATATTTCTAAAAAAGACAGTATAGGTGTTACCTTTTTTTGACCCAAAAAGTCCATATTGGCTCTACCGGGTATGTTTGGGAATAGTGTTTAGCCGTTAGAATTGAGCGGTCATTTGGCAATGAGCATTTATGTTTTCTAAACGCTACTTTTCAAATGCTACTTGAAGATGCATTTAGCTCTGTTGTCATTTTAGACTTTATGATTAGAGATACAACTACGTTCCCAAACACTCGTAACACCTAATGCTAATTTTGCCAAACATAGCCTTAGACACAAGATCAGTTATGTCACTGTTTTCTCTTGGAATTTAACGGTTATATTTGGGTGGTTTGAAGTTTGAATAAAGATGAAGGCTGTTGATGGAAACATCTTGTGGAAGGAGCGGTTGTTTGCTTACTGAATAATGGCCTTTTGGAAGAAGCCAACATCGCTCGGGTAGATGATGAACATTGTTTTTATTCATATTCATTGAAGTAACATGTATTCAATTAATCAAGGAGAAACTTCAAGATGTCTTTATTAGCACAATAATATTAGCCAGTAACATTATTTTTTTGTGAATGACAAACTAGCACAATGTAATTCAACAATTTTATCGAAAGTGGGACTTCAACCTTGAACCCTTGGGAGCGGAACACCTCAAATACACAGATCTTGACTTGCCATTGTAGTTGCTACTTACAGATCTTACATCACTTATATGATAAATCAGTTGATTGCTTTTACCATCGTCTTGGCCAGAGGTAGCAAGTACAAAAGTAGTGAATTGGTTGATAATGTAATAAGATGTTGTAGTCAATTTTTATCCCACATCGACCACAATATGAACATATAGACACTTTATATACCCTTGAAAATTGCTAAACACTTGTCCCTTCGGGGACATCTGATAAAATTGGAACGATACAGAGAAGATTAGCATGGCCCCTGCGCAAGGATGACACGCACAAATCGAGAAATGGTCCAAATTTTTTTCTCAGTTTTCACGCTTCACGAGAACTCATAGCTTATTTGATGGGCTAATGAGCTTATTCGAGAAATGGTCCAAAAAAAATTTCTCAGTTTTCACGCTTCACGAGAACTCATAGCTTATTTTATGGGCTAATGAGCTTATTGAGAGATTTGATACCTTTGTAAGCTCATTTGTAATGGCTTAAAATGAGGTTTATATGTTGTTTAGCATTTAAATGGCTTGTGTACTTATCAGATTTTCAATAAGCTCATTTGTAATGGCTTATGAGCTTTTCCACTTGAGCTTATGAAGTTGAAAGAAGTTATAAGCTCAAGGTTTATAAGCTTTTAAGCCATTATAATGAGCTTATGGACTTATCCCATTTTCAATAAGCTCATAAGCCTATTACCCCCGTAGCTGTTTATCATAGGCTCTTCACATCAGCTTATATAGTTATATGGGGGTGTTTGTTCAAGTTCATATATGACCTTATATGATTTTGCCTTATATTTTATAAGCTCATTTTTAGCTTATTTTCAACTTATATTTCATAAGCCGAAAAATATGGGCTTAAGAAAGATAAGCCAATGTCAGATAAGCTCATATATATTAGCTTACTGCTTACCAAAGCACACCTTAAATGACCTATCCTTCTTGGACATTTACTATCATAAGCTCGTGAGCGGAATATAACGCTATTCGAGAGATGGTCCAAATTTTTTTCTTCGTTGCCGGTTCACTTATTTCTGGCTTGCACGAATCTGAGACATGGCCATTTTTTTCTTGACCATTTTTTAACCCGTACATGTTTATCATTTTTTCCATCATGTGTTAGCTTCATTACATAACCCTTATTTTGGCCTGTACTTGTTTTGTCATCACTTCCGTATCATATTTGTAAGTCGACTCTTTGTCATTTCCATATAGTACCTTAAACTTTTTGTTATTTGTCTCGTTCTCTTTCTGCCATGTGAATCTCATTAACTCATAATGAGGTAACCAGTTTTGAATGAAAGATTTAAACATCTTTTATATATGTAACGAACATAAAAAGAACGTTATTTTGAAAGCCGGTATACTTCAAGATATGTTGGGAGTCTACAATGTTCATTAATTCAAGACATCCATGGACTTCGTTAATAGCCACCTTTAACTTTCAGCTCAAGTTGCTATACATTGATGTGCAATATGTATATGACAAGCTTGTTTGTTATGAAGAAAATATTATTGATTATAGTGTCTTTATAGTCAGGCCGTTAAACCATTTTAACAAGATAATCAGTTTGTAATTCTTCAAAACTTTTTAACTATCTAATGAAGCAATCTACACAGTGATAAAGACAGATTTTTATCTTTTTTAAATCAAAATGAGTCAAAACTATTATTGACGAAATCTATAGTGAAGTGAAGTAAAAAAAATTATGTTGTAAGATCCACCAAAGTGGGAAGCCTTAACCGGATGTGTATGGTAGGTAAGCTCGAAAGATGTTCCCGACACTGGGTAGACGCCAACTGGCTCTCCTTCCTACGAACACATCAACACAATAATCACTGATTGTTTATAAACACGTAACTGCTTTCATCAACCACCGATGTGGGATCCAAATTAACCGTCAAAACTATTCCAACCTTTGGCAGTTTGCTAAAGGACCCAAGACTTGCCCAATCCTTCAGGTTTATAATATGTTTTTTCATGCACACCTAACTGATAATTTGGCATGCGTGTCGGAATAATTTGGCTTCCCAGTACGGGTTGTGGCTGTTTTGATCATCAAACCACAAAGGCACAAATTGCATACACAGCTTTTTCGGTCAACCGTGACTACTTTTTTGGTATTTTAAACTAAAGTATGGTGTATATTTTTTAAACTGATTGCATGTAATGGTGGACTAAGTGCTAATTGCATTTCCTTGTCGATCATAAGAGACATGCAGGGTTCATATCAAAGTTGAGCGGATCGGGGTTGCATTAAGTGTTAGTTTGCATAAGTATATGCTATCCACATTAGAAAGACTTTTTAAATGAAAAATGAACAGGGGTGGCTCAAGGGTAAGACAAGTAAAGCTAAGGCTTTAGGCCCTCAAAATTCTAAGGCCCCCGATTTTTAAAGACATTGTATGCATATATAGTCACTGGCATATTTTTTAGATCATCGTCTATAAATTTCCTATTATAAAAGGCACCAAATAGCTGATAAATGTTAAATAATCGAGGATTCGGAACTCTTTTCTTTCTAAATTTAATGTCTACAAGTAAAAATACAAACCCAAATGCCTAATATATATATCAAGAACATAAGTCTCAATTTTATGAATATTAAGCATATTTAAACTCATAAGAACATATCAGAAGGAATAAAAATCATGAAATTCACAATCACTACCTTGGGCACAATATACAAAACAAACTAATAAGTTTACTTGGATGTACCATCAAAACGGAAATTGTTAAAATTATTAGAGACGCTAAATTTAATGTTACTTGACGATAATAAGTTAAAAGATAGTAGTTGTTTTAACCTTTAAAGTTTTTTAAGCCATAATAAGTGTTCGGATATTAACGGGTTAGATTTATTTTTCAAAACTAAGAGTTTTGAGAAAAAGAACTCATAGCTTATTTGATGGGCTAATGAGCTTATTGAGAGATTTGATACCATTGTAAGCTCATTTGTAATGGCTTAGAAGCAGAAGGTTTATATGTTTTTAAGCCATTTAAAATGAGCTTGTGTACTTATCAGATTTTCAATAAGCTCATTTGTAATGGCTTATGAGCTTTTCCACTTGAGCTTATGAAGTTGAAAGAAGTTATAAGCTCAAGGTTTATAAGCTTTTAAGCCATTATAATGAGCTTATGGACTTATCCCATTTTCAATAAGCTCATAAGCCTATTACCCCCGTAGTTGTTTATCATAGGCTCTTCACATCAGCTTATATAGTTATATGGGGGTGTTTGTTCAAGTTCATATATGACCTTATATGATTTTGCCTTATATTTTATAAGCTCATTTTTTAGCTTATATTTCATAAGCCAAAAAATATGGGCTTAAGAAAGATAAGCCAATGTCAGATAAGCTCATATATATTAGCTTACTGCTTACCAAAGCACACCTCAAATGACCTGTCCTTCTTGGACATTTACCATCATAAGCTCGTGAGCGGAATATAACGCTATTCGAGAAATGGTCCAAATTTTTTTCTTCGTCGCCGGTTCACTTATTTCCGGCTTGCACGAGACATGGCCATTTTTTTTCTTGACCATTTTCTTTAACACCGACATCCTTATTTCCGACCCGTATATGACATCCAATGGTTCACAGAAGATTAGCATGGCCCCTGCACAAGGATGACACGCACAAGTCGAAAAATGGTTCAAAATTTTTTCTTAACTGTGCTCACCGAAAACCAAATTTCATCACAATTTTTTTCGTTAACTTGTTGATTTAGGGCTTGAAACTGATGAAATAGCAATGATCAGTTACATGTTTAATGAATATTTTTTTACAGTATCAAGAAGTTTTCTTGCTATGTAAATTAAGAAAATGTTACACTAGTTTATACGGGTCAATTGGTCAGGTCAACAGGCTGGGTTGGATTGACCTGAAATATTCTTACGTCTATTTCATAAAAACTTATGTGTTGAAAATGATTGTGCAAACTAATCTGTAGAACAACTGAACAAGTAATTTGTATGTAGTAAAATTACACCTCAGGAGACATTCAGCTCGTATGATACATTCGACCCGTTTAACCAATCTCCTTTTTCAACTTTTTGATTTTACCCATTTGACCTTTTAGAGATAGACCACAACCTATGTCAATCCATTGATAGATAACATAACATGTGTTGTTCTCTTCCTTCTCCTTTTTATGCTTAGCATAGAACACTGGAAGTGATTTGAAGACTGAGTTAAATTCATTTCTAAAACGGTTGTTTAAGCATACTTGAAATTCTGGCGGTTTGATATTCTTTTCTTTGCACACCTCATGCACTCTAGCGATAATATTAGAGCCAATAGTGTATTACTGTGTTTGGTCCCGAAAAACATCCTAAATCTGCTATATTGAAACACTGCGGAAAACCATAAAAACACTGGGGTTTGATATTCCTTTATTATCGGATCCACTTTTCTTATCGCAATTTCCTTTAACAGAGAAAACATATCTTCGAGTCAGTAAGCATGTTTAAAGCAAGAACGCACAATATGTGAGGTCGTAGCTAAAAAGAATTAAGGTAAAGGCGAGAGAGACTTAAAGAAAAGAGTTGGCGGCGTAGCTGGATTCTTGATCACCACTATTCATGCGTAAGAAGTCTGCAACTCGCATGACTAAAAAAAGCAGGAGTTGGGGGGTTCAACTTATGAACCAGGAACACAACTAACAATGGAAGTTGTTGCCGAAGCCATGAACTCCGTTGGCTGCTCTGAGAAGTCAGCTCATACGAGCTTCACCGAGACCTATTTAAAGCCGGGAGAGGGTTACAAGGCTCATTTTAGGTCTCGATGGAGCCGCGGCACCCTTTATAACCTGGGGAGGAATAATGCCTTCCCCAATAGGGTGGAATCAATTTGGGCCATGACTTTTTTCTATAAGAACAACAACAACTTCCATGGGTGTTCTTTTATCTTCTATTATGTTTGTATCTTCTATGAAATATTTGTATCTTCTATGAAATATTTTGCTTTAACTCGCAAAGTTTGAGTCTAACTCGTATGATTTTTGCAGCCCGTTTTCCATGCTTTGGCTCACCATCAGAAACGTTCACATTTTCATAATCAGTGTCATATGGATCTAGGTTGATTTCAAATGTTTCCAATATATCGAGAGAAAATGGTCCTTGATTGTGAATAATATCTCTAATTTAATCCGCGTATGCATAATAAAGCGGCACATTAAGTGAATAAAGATCAGATTCTCGAACCAGCCCCTACATATATGCATATAAAATTAGTGACCTTGTCAAATACTTATCATCTCTTGAAACAAGTGAACAAAAATATACCTCATTGATTGCATCAACAAGTGATTTAACGACTAGCTCTGAGACATGACCACTTCCACTGCTACACGGATCAAAAGTACTCCGACCTACAAAAGTGAGAGCCATACGACCTCCACATACTATTTCAATAGAGCGTGAGTCTAAAAATGTTGTAAAATCTTTTTGAAATTGTATCTTGTAGTTTTCAAACACATTTGGAGGGCTTGTTTTCGAGATGTAGAGATTTAGCCCATTGTTCTCAATGCCTTTCGGTACCTGATAAAGTGATGATAATATAATGAACAGAAGATAGTTAATGAACACTAACCTGAGAAAGCCAGTTTTCTAAAAAGTTCGTTCAAGCATACTTGAAAATTTGGTGGTTTGAAATTTCTTTCTTTGCACACCTCATGCACTCCGTCGATAATATTAGATATAGCCAGTAGTGTGTTTGGTCCCGTAGAACATCCTAAATCTGCTATATTGAAACACTGCGGGAAACCATAAAAGTTCACTATGCTCTTGACCGTTTCCTTAATTATCGGCTCCACTTTTCTCATTGCAATTTCCTGAAACAGAGAAAACATATCTTCGAGTCAGTAAGCATGTTTAAAGCTACAACGCACAATATGTGAGGTCGTAGCTAAAAAGAATTAAGATAAAGGCGAGAGAGACTTAAGGAAAAGATTCGGCTGTGTAGCTGGATTCTTTATCGCCACTATTCATACGTAAGAAGTCTCCAACTCACATCACTACGGGTTCTTGACTTGCTAGTGTAGTTGCTACTTACAGATCTTACAGTAACGAGAGACTCCCTCTGATCTAAAGTGTATGTCGAAATTATATCTTCATTTTGTAACCAAAACTTGTCCTCGTATGTTTTGAGCTAAAAAAAAGTAGCAGTTGTTGTTGAAGCCGCTGACTGCTCTGAGAAGTCAGCTCATACGAGACTCTCACCGAGGGAGAGGAGGCTCATTTTAGGCCTCGATGGAGCCGGCTCCTATGGCTTTTACTTATAAGAACAACAACTTAAATGGGTGTTGTTGAAGCCGCAGAAGTCAGCTCATACGAGACTCTCACCGAGACCCGGGCCTATTTAAAGCCGGGAGAGGAGGCTCATTTTAGGCCTCGATGGAGCCGGCTCCTATGGCTTTTACTTATAAGAACAACAACTTAAATGGGTGTTCTTTTATCAAAAGGGGACCCCCTTCGAACCCACTCCAATGCCCCCATATGAGTCACAGATTCTTTTATCAAAACTTGTCCTCGTATGTTTTGAGCTAAAAAAAAGTAGCAGTTGTTGTTGAAGCCGCTGACTGCTCTGAGAAGTCAGCTCATACGAGACTCTCACCGAGGGAGAGGAGGCTCATTTTAGGCCTCGATGGAGCCGGCTCCCATGGCTTTTACTTATAAGAACAACAACTTAAATTGGAGATATTTCTACTCCAACCGATGTGGGATAAAAGGCATCAAAAGTAAATTTATCTTTTTTGAAACTTTATGCAATAAAGAGAACTAATATTAAATTATCTTTGTATCTTCTATGAAATATTTTGTTTTAACTCGCGAAGTTTGAGTGATATACAAAAGATAAAAAAATGGTTGGTTTGACAATTCTTTGGTCAGATAACGTTGTTGATGATGCATTTGAGTATTATTTAGATTACATGTTTTTCTTTTGTCACTACAAGGAAAATTGGGTGACTGAAGAGAGAAAATGTAATGGTTTGACAAAAGACGCAATGGTTACCTTTAGAACCCGTTTCAATATAATGAGTTGGGCTCAAACACTTATTTTATCTTAATGCGAAGAGGTTCACAAAAACCTTTCTCTCAATTAAGTGGCAAATCTAGTAAAAAAAACAAACGTTTGGAAAAAAAAAGGTCCTTATATGAGTTACACGTGGCTTGTTGCAACTGTGTTTTATTAGGATTAAGGCTAACTAGTATAACTACCAGGTGTTGTTAATCTGTCATTGTGGCCTTAATCGAATATCTACAGTTGAAGAAGTTGTTACAACTAGCTTATAAGTATAGTCTCTTACATATTTCTAAAAAAGACAGTATATGTGTTACCTTTTTTTGACCCAAAAAGTCCATATTGGCTATACCGGGTATGTTTGGGAATAGTGTTTAGCGGTTAGAACTGAGAGCTCATTTGGCAATGAGCGTTTATGTTTTCAAATGCTACTTGAAAACGCGTTTAGCTTTGTTGTCATTTTACACTTTATGATAACAGATTCATTACCAAACACTGCTAACACCTAATGCTAATTTTGCCAAACATAGCTTTAGACATAAGATCAGTCATGTCACTGCTTTCTCTTTGAATTTACCGGTTGTTTGCTTACTGGAAATTGGCCTTTTTGAAGAAGCCAACATCGCTCGGGTAGATGATGAACATTGTTCTTATTCCTATGCATTGATGTAACATGTATTCAGTTAATCCATGGTATAAAAGCTTATTCCATCAAAAACTGATTCAAAAATAGGTTGCCACTTTCGACTTTTTTGGGTAACCATAGCTTCTGACCTTTTGGCCGACTAGTCCATGGGGTTTGAACCCACCGCCACACAAACTCAAGCCAAATAAATCCCTCTTTTTTCAGAAGGTTGGCGTGGCCACTTCAAGGTTGTTTGCACCTAGCAGGAATTGCAATACGGAACAATCACAAATCAAGGAACAACTTCAAGATGTCTTTACTAGCACAATATTATTAGCCAGTAACATTAAATTTTTGTGAATGATAAACTAGCACTTTATCGAAAGTGGGACTTCAACCCTGAACCCTTGGGAGCGGAATACCTAAAATACGCAAATCTTCTATATTTTTGTCAAGGAAATTAGTCAATTACTATGAAAAAGTACTTCGTTGTCTCAGTAGCCAAATGTTCATCCACATTTTTCTCGAGCTTCTTGAAAAGCAAGTCCATTGCAGAATTTCCAAAATGAGCAACTAATACCGGCTCTATGGCAGCTCGCATGATTTTTGCAGCCCTTTTTCCATGGTTAATTGGCTCATCAGAAACTTTCTCATTTTCGTAACCAGCGCCATATGGATCCATGTCAACTCCAAATGTTTCCAATATATCCAGAGAAAATGATCCTTGACTGTGAATAATCTCTCTAATTTCATCTGAGCAAGCATTATAAGCTGGAATATTGAACGAGTTGATATCAGACTCTTGAATCAAGCCCTGGATATATGGTAATGCATAAAAATCAGTGACCATTATCTCTCGAAAAAATTGAAAGAACAAAATATATACCTCCTTGACCAAATCGACAAGTGATCTGGCTATCAGATTTGAGATTTGACCGCCTTCATTGCCACAAGGATCTACATCACTTCGACCTGCTAAAGTGAGAACCATACGACCTCCATGCACTATTTCAATAGAGCGTGATTCTAAAAATGTTGTAACATCCTTTTGAAATTGCTTCTTATAGTTTTCAAACACATTTGGAGGGCTGGTTTTCCGAATGTTGATGTTTAGCTTATTGTTCTCGATGCCTTTTGGTAACTGCAATTGTCGTTAAAATAAGTATGTATGTATACTAACCTCAGAAAGCCAGTGAAGGCTGCTAGAGGAATGAAAAAAGTGCACACTCTGGTCGGGAAAGAGCCTTCCGTGAAAAGAACCAGGCACGGCTGAAACATAACACGGGCTGTTTTCTCCCTTCTCCTTTTTATGCTTAGCATAGAACATTGGCAATGATTCAAAGACCGAGTTGAAGTCATTTATAAACAGGTCGTTTAAGCACACTTGATATTGTGGCGGTTTTAGATTCTTTTCTTTACACGCTTTCATTTGTTATCCCTTTGAACCAAAATGCCCCATTTGAATTTAAGATCAACACAATGCTTTAAAAGTCCAGATAGGGGAGTAAGTTAGCCAACAATTGTATGTGTTAAGCAAAACAATATAACAAGTCAAAGAAGTCACCAAACAAACCCGAATAACCGAAAAACACCTAAAAGGCTAGAATCATAGCAAAACTATGTTTTAAGTCAATTGGCTCGTATTTTTATCGACCAAACGGACTTACTTCTGGTGCACCATCTTCCCCCTCTTTTCAAGACTCGGGTGGGTAAGATTATCTTAAAAAAGTCTGCCGGTAACAGTCTTGAAAATTATTTAGTATTGGACTCATACTCCGACGTGTATGAACACTCTTTGGTCAATTGCTACAAGGAACAAATCGGCGCAAAAAGATAAATGAAAAACTAGTGTTTAATTAACCCATCGTTAGTGTCACCACGTTCCTATTGTTACAAACAGTTATAAGTTTATTAACTTTACTTACAAACATTAAAAACAAACATCCTATGTGTGCTCATGGCTTCCAGGGAGCAGGGGGAGGAGGTGGAGTTGGAAACATAGGTGGAACGGCCGAGAAAATAGTGTTCTTATCAATCTTGTTTGCAGTTCTCTCACCAGATAAGGCAACCAAGGCTGCAACCAAACCAGCATTGCCAGCAAGTGTTGGCTCTGTGTAATTATAATTAGTACGCACATCGTGGAATCCATCACGCTTGTCGGGGCCTGCAACCATAGCTCCGATGATAGTATTGGGATTTGGTTTTTTAGAGTCTCTAAACTTATATCCTCCTTTACAGTTGTACTTGATCTTATTCTTTGGTATTGACGCGCCTCTATGGTGGACATGTTTTGGATAGTGATTCCCAAAACCCACAACGTAACTCATCTTTCTTGGATTCTTGCCAAGGATGTAGTCAATCTGTGATTTAAAACATACACCGGTATTAACTAGTCAAATTAGAAATCGTCACGAATGAAAATGAAATGTGTTGAGAAGTTTAATATGGGTGGCTCAGGTAAAAGGTCAAAATGGGTAATTTTATTGCTGACCGGAAGGGGCCAAGTTGGTTTTACCACAAACTCTTTTTAGTTTTACAAAATTCATTATAAATAATAATGCGTTAAATATGAATATAAAGGCTATGATTTTACAATATTACTTTTTATTTTTTAGAATGGTGATTCGGGAGATTGTAACCCGTTGGACCCATTTGACGAGTTACCTTTATAGATCATTTTTTGATTTGACTTGTTTGAGATCAAACATAACTAGAGTTCACGATTTTGAGCTATTTACTTGTAAATTGGTCGATTTTGGGTTTTTTTATCTGTATTGGGTCAAAAGTGGTCCAAACTCCAAAGTGTATAATAATTCCATAAAACATCCTTAAACACTTATTTTCCAAATTTGACACATTATCGTTTTTTATAACTTCAAGTCAACTAGAGCCGATCCGCCTTGAATTTATATCTACCCCGTCTGATCAACCCATTTGGCAACCTTAAAAAATGTGTTATACCTGAGTCTCAGCAAATTTACGGAGCACGTCTGTTGAGTAGAAATTAGGTCCACAATACCACCCGGGGGTGTCTGCAGCATCAAGATAATCACTAAAAAGGGTAGCTAAAAAGGCTGCATTAACCACATACTGAAGAGGCTGCGGTCTCCCATGATTTAACTGGATCAACCCTCCTGCCATGCCACATGAAAATACTTTTAGTATTACATTGACATCAAAAGGATGAAGGATTTCGGGGTTTGGCTGATTTACTACCTCGTGTTCTGTTAAAACTTGTGAAGTATGGCAAGTATGAACACATGATTATACTCGTCTGGTTATGATACGTCTTCAGTGTTTGTTCATATGGATAACCAGGACTCAGAAATAATCTCAATCGAGTCAGTAACACCTACAAATAAAGCAGAACTTTATAAATTTACATATAAAATTATTGCGACTTCATGTTGTAACGTGACCATGGATATGACAATCTAATTAACTCAGTTCCATACGCGTCGCAGGCTTGCAGCAAACTTGACTGTGTAGGGAACACTAAGATTACTTATTTACCCTTCTTTTTTATCCACGTATAAATTGTTAACTATATACTAATATATAAACATAACTTTAGAATCTGAATATTTCTTTTATATTACATAACTTAGGTGTATATACAAGTAAAAATCTATTTCTTTGAATAAAGAGAAGACACGAAATAATCGGTCCATAAAATATGTGGTAACAATCCCGTACATTAAAAGGAATACATGACTGTCATACGCAAGATAACAACCAAAGTTACCTAGCCTACGATATGTAACGATAGGATAATATGGTCATATATCATGTACTTCACTACTTCCTTAGTTTAGCAATCTATTCTAGCAAGTATTCCCTTTTAAGAGAACATACTCATGTTTGTAAACGCTGTGTGATCATCTGATATACAAGAAACACTCAGTTTCACAAACTATTCGAATAATATACGATAACAAAAAACATCTGTATAATTGATAAAATGTAGGAAGATTCAGAAACTTACTTGAGCTCCAGTAAGCTTGTTGTCCCAACTAAGAACACCATAATCAGGCCCACCCCAAAAAGCACCCGCGTGCTTAGCTAATGTAGGGTGACTAGCAAGATAAAGATAAGACTGATTACCCGTTGCATAATACATCCAAGCTCCACCCCAAGCGAACTCATCCCAATACATAGTTGAATTGTAAAATGTTGCGGCATCTGAACCACCAGCACTATATAAACCACGTTGATTCCTGGCAAATTTCCAAAGGGTTTCGGCACCATGAACCAATTTCTTTGAGTAAAGTTTGTTGTCTTTAAAAACGATTGACGCAGAAGCTAAAGCAGCTGCCATTTCTGCAGCGAGGTCTGAGCAAGTTGAGCATACGGTTACGGGTCGTGTGTAGTCAATGTCTTCGGGTCTCATCCAACAAGTGTGATCGTTTGGATCACTTGTGCCTCCAGATGTATCACCTGTTCCAACCTATTAAAAACCCGGAAAATATATTATGTTTTTCGGATCTTAAACTTCCCTGTTTAGAGTTGCACTTCATACAGAAAGAAGATTTTAAGTAGATAAAGGTGGCAATTTTTACTAATTTACTTATGAATTGGTCGATTTGGGTTGTGTTATATGAACTGGTCCAATAAAAAACTAAGCTAAAAGTAGTAGAAGTCAAACAGTAGATCGAGTCGAACATAGGAGCTATCTAACACTTCAAAACACAGCATTTTTCACTCGTTTTTTTTTCAGCCAAGTTTTTTTTTGTAAGAATCCCGTTTCACCGCTCAGAAATAAAATAAATCCAATATCAACACTATTTCAAAAAGTCAACCTGAGCCACAAGTTGACTTATGGTGTCAGCTGTAGAATTAAAAGTCTTGAGAAAGTAGTCAGTGCCCCATTTAATAATCTCCTTAACGTGGGCCAGCTCTCCTGCAGCTTCATATTTAGCACTGTATTCGATCACACTCCAACTCAGCATAGTCATGGCAAACGCTTTAGGGAAATGAAACTTAATGGCATCCCCAGCATCATAATAACCGCCCACTAGATCTTTGATCACAGCTCCTGATTTGTCTGTTTTTCCGTCGTTTAAACAGGAGTTGCCTCTCCATGAAACATTATTATGCCTTGGAAGCTTTCCGGCTGCATAAGTCAAAGACGAGTAAAGGAAGAAATGTCAACATAACACGAGTCACGTGTGGACATATTGGGATGGCTAAATATACATATTCAGCAATACAACTGGGTGTTTGGATGCGTGTTTTCAAAACAATAATCTGACTAGATATCAGTTTTATTTTGGGAAACAAGTTCTGCTACTGATTATCTGGTAAAGTAAAAAAATTCAGTTTCCTCAAGGTGCAACAACGTTATATCAGATAGTAAAAAACACCTAATTGCAAAAATCTTCTTTTAGCAATCAATAATAAGGATCAGTTTCATAGCTTCACACATTTGTCATAGACGGAAAAAAGGTCATTTCATGTACTGCTATTCATAACGTGTAGGCAGCCACGTATCAGTTTTCCCAATCAAATTCATTAATACAATCAAATACTATCACATGAAACTCTTGACTAACATATACGTGACGTAGACTCTCATGAATAGATTAAATCATTAAACCACCATACGCATATACATTGACATAATAGAGAAATGACATAATAAAGAAATGACACAACAAAGTATTATTTAATACTAATATAACTTCCAACCACTTGGTAATTAAAAAACTAAATCAATATATCATAAGCTATGCCTCCAAGGTTGTATGGATGTGCTTATTGAACAAGATTATCTAATGTTTTAACCACCTACTGTTTCACGTCCACTTCTAGTTACGATAATCTTATTATTTAGGAGCTTAAATAGATCATATTTGAAAAATAAGTTTTCAATTGGCACAACAGAATTGATTAATAGTATTGATGCAATACAATACCAACGTACTTATCTCAACGTTTCATACTTTTCACATTGTTCACGACACCTAGAACCGTACCAATATGGCAATATAGTCATTACACAAAGAATATGTGTCAAATTGGTTATTTCTATTGATATATACAATGACCAATGTGGCTTATGTAAGAAGGTAAGTTGCTATTTTCAGACATCAAAAATGACATAAATGGAACACTTTTACTAACTATAATGAGTTAATGACTAAGTTGGTACGAGTCAAAGAATAATAAACAATACAGAAAAACGAAATAAGCACCTTGCTATTATTATATTAGCCCAAAAATAGACAATAAAATTCTCTAGATACCATTTGTTTATGTATATCTTCTTAAACAATCATTAATTCCAATTAAGAAGGTTCTGGCAATTGCTCATTTAAATCTACTTCAGTTCAAAATAAGTAAGTACCAAACGGTAAACGTAGAGGGATCCCTGTTCAGGCTACCCGGAGAAAGTCGAGCCTTTTTTGGCTCTAATGTACGTGGTTTAATAGGTATTCTCGTGGCCGTTTCCGGACTTTCCCTTACATCCCAAGATGATCACCCAACAGCTTATTCGTAATTGCGCATCTCACTCCAAAATAGGCATATCGTTTTGTCAATCCAAACACTCCAAATCATTATATAAAGTGACTATAAAATTTTGCTTCTTAGTGCTAAATTTTATACAGAAATATCGATTATTTCCAATTGGACCCGGTCCAAAAAAATAGTGTTTCTAATCATTGTTTCGTCCATTAAGTAATTCTCCTACTAAAGTTAAAACAAAACCATAAACCCGATTACTTTCAGTGATGGTTTGCCACTACTTACTAGCACAACTAAAACACGCAAGTAACTTCATCTACAACACGTAATAAAACTAAAACAAAAAACTTACATTTCTGAGCATTAAAGAACATAAGAGCCTTATGCAAAGCAACCGTATAATTATCAGGAGGCGGAGGGCGCTTATGATGCCTAGGAACATTCTTAACAATAACCATAATAATCCCAACAACAAAAGCAGCAGCTAATAAAGATCCAACAGTCCAAACAAAGATCTTACGGCTAACAATAATACAACCAAGATCAACATATCTTTTCTTCTTTTGTTCACCTGGACCTAATAACCAACTTTGTTGTGTTTCATCTAATGGTCTAGATAATGCTGCTTTATCAAACTCATTCATGTTTCTACTACGATCATCATCTGTTGTTGCTGAGTCAGCTGTGTTTATTTCCAGGGGCCCACCCCATGGGTCTCTTCCATACATACTCATGCTTTACTGATGATCACCCCAAAGGATCAAAATAACAAAAAAAAAAACTTTCTTTTATAAATTTGGCAACTTTTTTAAAGTAATAGATTTATTTTTTATAAAAAATTTAGTACCCAGATGAAAAAATTAATTTTTTTTATAAATTAAGCAGCTTTTTATGAAATTAACTAGTACCCAGATGAAAAAAAAATGATTTTTTTATATAATTTTGAGTACCCAGATGAAACACTTAATTTCTTTAAAAGAAAAAAGTATTATTTCTTGATTTTAATGAGTACCCAGATGAAAAAACTGAATCTTTATTATAAAATAAGCATCTTTTTACAAAACTAATGAGTACCCAGATGAAGTTATGTGGAATTAAAGAGAACCCAGATAGGAAAAGGTGAAAATTGAGGTAAAAAGATGATTTTTTTTATGATTTAAGTGGAACTATTTAAAGAATATTAATGGGTTTTGTGGGTTTGACGAGATGAATGGAACCCAGATAGGAATTCAAGAGGATTGAATGTAGAAAGATGGAAATTATGAGCTGGAGTGTGAATGTGTTTTTGGGTGGGTGTATATGTTGGAACTTGACAAGAGTAAGTGTTGTGTACTTGTGAGTTTGTGAAGAGGAGAGTGGGGAGTGGTTTGCGAGCATGTGATGTGATGTGAAGTAAAGTCAAGTGAGTTAATGAATTGATAATTACTATGTTAAAAAAATATATATATATTAAAGTTGGTTACATTATTATATCTTTTATATTAAAACGCATGACTTTATTTTCAATGTGTTTCATTGAGTATTCTAAAAGGTGAGGCGTGACCGTTACGATATGGACCTTGGCGTTGACGTTAGGTGTAGCGTGAGTTAAGGCGTCAAAAGGCGCGCAAAGGCACGTTAAATTGCAAGGCGTGGCGTCATTTTTAGAAGCTTTTAGAAAAAATTAGGTTATTTTGTATTTGGGCTATTTCTTTTTTGGCTTAGTAATTTTTAACTCAATTTTAAGTAGTAGTGAGTATATGACCACGAAGACTACAAGTTCATATTGCTTTTATGCATAGCACCTTTTGTAAACTCGATATGTATATGAAATATGATATTATTATATAAATTTATAAATATTATTTTTCCGCTATAGTCACGCCTCGCCATGGCTTCGCAAAGGCTCCTAAGGCTTGAGGCGTGGCCATGCTGCCACGCCACGCCTCACGCTATTTATAACCTTGGTTTCATTAATGAATTCACAGCCCGGATGTTTAATTAACGCACGCCCGACCCGCTTCCTTGGTTTTAGACCTTCTCTCACTTTTTTCCCTCTCACACCTTCTCCTATCTCACAAAGTTCTCACAACAACCATAACAGCCACATCTACAACATGCATGTTTGCCACCTGTATTCCATTTTTCCTTGGGGTATATATTGTGTTGATTCCAAAATGTTTTTATTTTTTTTTTACTGTTTTCGTCCGCCTTAGGTACGATTCTTAGTCCTTTTCTTAGATCTCTGTCTTTGTTTGTTATTTGCGTGTTGTTTTGATCTTACTTGATTCCCTTACTGTTATTGTAGTTTTACCACTTTGGAATTTGGTTATAGGAAGTTACAATTTGGTTAATTTTAGGCAGCAATGAATCTATGGGTTTTTTAATTTAGGTAAGATTTTGATTTTTAGTTTCTAGGTTTAAGGTTATTAGGTTTTGTATCCAAATTTTCCTACTTCTTCTTCATTGCTATTGTAGTTCTGCTAATTTAGAAGTTGGTTATACGGAGTTAGGCTTTGGTTAATTTTAGGCATTAATGAATTTGTGGGTTCTTCAATTTAGGCAACCCTTTGACTTTTGATTTCTAGATTTAAGGTTATTAGGTTTCGTATCCGGGTACCCTGTAAACTCTGTTGTGAACATTCATATTGGCATTTCGGGTTTTGAACGACATCACGAGTAGCAGAGACTACACAAACCCAAACGGTGATCAACCATGTGAAGAAGAATGTTTTGATTTCATGTGGCCTAGGATTTCTAATATCATAGGTGAAACATTGTTGTTTGCATACGTATATTGTTGGTATTTGGTTTCCTTCATGTGATTTTGATGTTTAGTATTCTTCTTTGACATAGCTGATGATAATTTATTTAATGGTGGTTCCATACAAGAAGATACACCTATTTCTGAAGAAAGTATTAAAAGACGTAAAACGCCATCTGTAGATGTTCAAGTTCTCGGAATTGGTGGGAATGTTAATACACGTTTGTCAACAGGAGGCCATGACATGGTGCCTACAATTGTGGTGCCTGTTTCAAGGATTTTTGATCGTTTTAGAAATATGCCTTTGAACAGCCTTAGATCAGACTACATGAGCCACGCAGGTTTGTATTCTTGGTGGTTAATATTGTAGAGTTGGCAAATCTTGCCCAAATTGCAATTAATTGACTTTTTTTGTCATTTTGTACTTTTTATACCTTTCTTACGTTTTCTTACGTTTTCGCACGCTTACGTCCGCATTCGCGCGTTTCACCAACTTTCGCACGTTTTCGCCAGCTTTCATACGTCTTCATACGTTTTCGCTTGTTTTCGTACGTTTTTGTCTGCTTTCGCACGTTTTTTGCGTTTTTGCACGTTTTCTTTCGTTTTTGCACGTTTTCTTCCGTTTCACATGTTTTCGTCCGTTTTCATACGTTTTCGTCCGTTTTCATATATTTTCGTCTGTTTTCTTACGTTTTCATTCGTTTTCTTATGTTATCATTTGTTTTTGTACATTTCCGTTCGTTTGTACGTTTTGGTCCGTTTTTGCAAGTTTTAGTTCGTTTTTGCACGTTTTTGTCCGTTTCCATCCGTGTTCAGAAGTTTTTGGCCGTTTGGAGACGTTTTCGGTAGTTATCAAATATGATTTTTCCATTTTTTCATACGGTATCTTCACTGTGATTATGCCAAAAACCTTAAACACTACAAACTAAACCGTTATACCCAAAAATACTAAAACCCAAACACTCGGTTATATATCACAAGTGTTATATACATAAACTTTAAACCCATACAAAAAACCCTAAACCCCTAACCACTAAAGCTATACCAAAAACCCTAAACCCCTAACCATTAGGTATAATATCACAAGTGATATATACATAAACTTTAAAATCTATACCAAAAACCCTAAACCCCTAAACCCCTAACCACTAAATCCTATACCAAAAACCCTAAACCCCTAACTACTAGGTATAATATCACAAGTGATATATACATAAACTTTAAAATTTATACCAAAAACCCTAAACCTTATACCAAAAACCCTAAACCCATAACCACTAGGTATAATATCACAAGTGATATATACATAAACTTTAAAACCTATACCAAAAACCTTAAACCCCTAACCACCAAACCTTATACCAAAAACCCTAAACCGCTATACACTAAACTCTATACCAAAAACCCTAAACACCTAACCACTAAACCTTATACCAAAACCCTAAACCCCTAACCACTAAACCCTATACCAAAACCCTAAACCCTCATCCCTAACCACTAAACCCTATACCAAAAACCCTAAACCCCTAGCCACTAAACCCTGCACCAAAAACCCTAAGCCGCTAACCACTAGGTATAATATCACAAGTGATATACACATAAACTTTAAAATCTATACCAAAACCCAAAACCCCTAACCGCTAAACTCTATACCAAAAACCCTAAACTCTAAACACTAAACCCTAAACCCTTAACCACTAGGTATAATATCACAAGTGGTATATACATAAACTTTAAAATCTATACCAACAATCCTAAACCCCTAACAACTAAACCCTAAACCCTAAACCCCTAACCACTAAAACCTATACCAAAAACCATAAACACCTAACCACTAAACCCTATACCAAAACCCTAAACCCCTAACCACTAAACCCTATACCAAAAACCCTAAACCTCCCTCCATAACCATTAAAAACCCTAAACCAACATTACATTAAACCATATACCAAAAATCCTAAACCCCTAACCACTAGGTATAATATCACAAGTGATATATACATAAACTTTAAAATCTATATCAAAAATCCTAAACCCCTAACCACTAAACTTTATATCAAAAACCCTAAACCTCTAACCACTAGGTATAATATCATAAGTGATATATACATAAATTTTAAAATCTATATCAAAAACCCTAAACCCCTAACCAGTAAACCATATACCCAAAATTCTAAACCCCTAACCACTAGATATAATATATCACAAGTGATATATACATAATTTTTTTTACCACATATGATATTCTAAGACTATTTGGAAACAACATTAGCCTTCAAACTTGCCAAATCCGTCTTCGAATTTGCCCTGACATTGTCATATCACCAGTGATATGTAACACTCCAAAACCGGTTTATAAGTATTTAATTACGAAAATACCATTGGAATAGTTTGACTAAGTACGTTATAAGTTTAAAGACGTTATGTGATTGGCTAGTCAACCCGTTAGTCAAACTATAAGTCAATGTATATGTAAAATGAAAGTAGAAAGTTAATGTGTCACAATTATAAGAGGAATGGACTTAAAGGACCTAATTTGTCAAAAGATAAATGTAACACCCCCTTATTTGACATATAGCAGCGGATGCTAATTTAGGGTATTACTTCATGAATCAACAGTCATAATCATAGAAAACGACTCAAAAAAGACGTTTTGAAAATTTTAGTTATCATACAATATCATATCAGAGTTTTACAAAGGAGGTCCCAAAATACATTGAAAACATAAAAGTTGAATGATAACAAGTTTGGACGTCCTCAAATCCAATGTCACTCCGTGCCATAGTTTGCTCAATTACCTGAGATAAACATGCTAAAAGGGTCAACACAACGGTTGAGTGAAATTCATAGATTTGTAAACAATATGGTTGAATACAAGTTATCATAAATGGTAATAATTGCATGCATTTATAATTATCATGGAAAACAATATTATTGCCCTAAGCTCATGCAACCAAACATTAACATGGAAATCACCTCAGTGACGTTAGTGAGGAACAAATGTCCTTGTGGAAAGGTAACTTGCCAAAGTTACCAATTGTTCTCAAATATAGTGCGTTTGGTTACCCCATGCAGGGGTACACCAACGGGAGTCGTCACCCCCAATAGATCTATCCACAATATTCGCATTCACTCGTAAGTGACTAATGGTTTATGATTACAAAATTGTGGCAGTGAAGACAAACTTAGGCAATAATATATCAGGATAGCATACAGTTGGAAAAATACTTGTATTCATGGTTTATAGCATGTATCCCCCTCGCAAGAGTGCCACAAACTTCTCACTGATCAAGTGGATGATACAATCCTCAGGTACAACGTCAGCAAGCCACTTCCACTAGGTTGTGAACTTATTTCAAAACAAATGAGTTTCTAATGAAATTTGATTTTATGCTATCAAACACTCTCAATGTGTCACAAAATACTTTCTCAAACGACATGTCGATTGATTTTCAAATCAAGTTTTCTCTTTAATCGGTAAGATAGTAACTAACCGATTCACTCTTATCGTGATGTCTGCTTTGAGACGTTCCGATACAGAGAACAGGCAAGTATGGGGATTTTGAAGGTTACGCATCAGATGATCTTATACTTATACTGGAAATCCTGTCAAGGAGATTCTTCTTAAGATGAATCTACCTGATCACAGGTCGGTCCTCACGGATCCGAAGGTTAATCCAACCAGACTCGGGCGAATGACAAAGCCAAATTCGTCCACACACTTTATTGCTAACTGTTTTATTACAGGATCAAGTTATGGTGGAAATGGAGATACCTCGTTCCAGTGGAGTCAATTCACAGCCCCATGCTCACACTTAATGTGTTCAATCAAAGACACCATGACAACCAAAAGACCTATAACACAGCTTCCGCTACTCTGATAAGTAATGTCATGATCAAGAAAAGTGTGAGCATGCCGGTCCGAAAGTCACAACGTCACATGAAGGTAATGCTACCCAACAAGGATGATCAAGAGATTTAAGATGGATGATGATCTCAAAGAAAGCTCAAAGATCGCACAAGCCTAAGGGACAAATCTCAAAGTTCACTACATAATGTACAAGGACATCAAAGATTGAAGAATCAAAGACTTCGAGCTACAGACAGAAGGTCAATGAAGTAGAATGCTAGAATTCATAATGCATTTTCTGGGGTGACCTCCCTTAGGGGGAGATTGTTAGGATTATGAAAAAGACTCGGTCACCCCGTGTATAATCTAGAATAGCATAGCTCGTTGTCTAATTGTAAGCGTATAACTAATAGTATTGGGTCGGGCCTTTAGCCCACTTGTAAGCCATAAACACTCATGTATATAAACCCCTTTCCAGCCATGGGAAGGGATTGGTTGTTCATTTTATCACAAAGCTTCCATTTTCATTTTCTCTCACTAGAAATACTTCACTTTCTTTCTCTAGATAATTTGCCAACTCAATCATCCATGCTTGTGTTATGATATCATGTATACTATATAGTTTTTAATTATAAAAAGTAGTGAAAAATTATTTTTTGAGTTTTTATCACATTTTAGACTTTTCTAAAGTAGAAAATCATTTTTTGGAATTTTTAGGTGTTAATTTGTTATTTTCTAGAATTTTAAATAGATTAAATAGGTTTTTAATTCATAAAAATTATTAAAAAGTCAAAAAAAATATAATTCCTTTTTAGAAAATTTTCTTTTGTCATTTTAGAGGTTTAGAAACTAAGTTTGAATTTTTAGGGTTTAATTTTGACTTAGTTGAAAATTTAGGCGCGTTTTTAGGATCCCCGATTGTGTTTTTAGTTTAAATTTGTGTGCCTTAATTGTTTTTAGTGTAGATTGAAATAATTTTCCCGTGGATTTAGAAAACCAATCATAATCTTTGTTCCATTCAAGAATCAATTATCAATCCGTCAAACGATTTTCCATTGCATTCCTCGTTGGGGATAAACGACCCGGGAATTACATACTTCCCGGTTTCTACATTGAGATTTTTTGATAATTATCCTTATTATATATTTATAATTATTTATATTTATATATATTTAAAGGGATAGTTTCAAAATTGTCAACGGTTCATGTTAGTGGGGACTTAATGGCAAAAGTAGGGACTTAGGCAATAATGTATCAGGATAGCATACAATAAAATACTTGCATTCATGGTTTATAGCATGTATCCCCCTCGCGTGTTTATGAAAACATTTAAAAGATTGAATGCGAGGCTATGAACTCACCTTAACAGTGCATGGAAATTTGATTGATGGCAAAAGTATATGAAATGAAAGTAACGGCTTCGTCACACAACCTGGGTAATATGTCAAGTCTTAGTTTGATTGGATATGTTTTATGTCATAATGAAATATCATTTTGATTGGATTTATTATAGAAATATCGTATCACTGTTCGGGCCATCATAATTCAGAGGTCATGTAGTAAACGTTTGAGGAGTCAGGACACTTTAAATCGTAAATCCACCAAACTCGTCAAAACGTATACCTAAATGAAAACCCTTTACATGAAGCTCCCTAGTAATGTGATACATTATAGTTTTAAGTTTATTTAAAAGCTAGAATAATTTATATATATTTTTATAATTAATATAAAAATATAATATTTTATAAGTTTGCAAAATTGGCAATATATACCCCTGGTTTATAAACTTTTACAAGTTTAGTCCTTTATATATAAAGTATATATAATTTAAACCTTTAACTTTGAAACTTGGCAAAATAGGTCCTTATAGTTATAAATTTAAGAAAATGACATTTTCAGCCCCTTTAGTTATAAATTTCAGAAAGTTACGATGCATGGAAACTTTTGCAAAACAAGTCCAAAAAGCCATGCAAGGTTATTTTAAGATTCCAAATGATATTTGTAGGTTATAGCTTATTAGAATAAGCTAAAATAAGATGTTCTAATGTAACAAAAGTTTAGAAAAAGGATTTGTTAGCTAGAAAATCAAAACGGGTCATTTTTAGGGTTTTTATCAAAAACACATGGGTTTGAGGATTCAAAGCTTCAAACAAGAGTTCATATATGATATTAAGAGTATTATGAACATTATTGTATAGAATATAAGCTTATGGAACAAGATCTTAGGCTTACTTGAGCTAAAATGGGTCAAAATGGGGTTTTTGGGTTCGTACGCCTAGTAACGACTTTAAGGCTTTGTTTTTCTTGATTCTTGGCTTCTATTCTGAGCTTAGGGACTTCTCTTGATCTTCTATTGCTGCTATGGAAGGCTAGAATTCCATTTGAGGGTATGAGATGAGATGTGTGGGATGAAATGAAATGAAAGGGGTGTTCGGCTATTTATAGCCTTCAAGGAGCCTTAGTGACCAAGTTTACTCATTTAATTAGTGTCAAGGCTACCTTAGCTGAATCATGGAAGCTATAATGATGAGTAGGAAGAGCTAGAAGACTAGCTAAGCAAGGTGGAAGGATTTTGGGGTGTTTGTGTGGTTCGGCTAGGAAAAGGAAGACAAGGAGGTGATGGAGGTGCTTGTAAGCTACTTGGTTGCTTGCTTGGTGATGTCATAGAGGTGCTTGAGGTGATTGAGGTGCTTGGTTGCTAGCTTGGGTTAAAAATGGGTCAAAATGGAAAGAAAATGGTGTCGGGTTAGTTTTTCTTTCGGGTTAGGGTTTAGGGTTTTAAAATTAGGAATAGTTTTAGGACTGAGATTAGGGCTTAGGATTAAGGTTTAGGGCTTAGTTTTAGGTTTAGGGTTTAGTTTTTAGTTGAAAGTGGAATTAGGGTTTAGGGTTTTGTTTTACGATTTAGGGTTTTAAAACATGGATTAGGGTTAAGATTATGGATAGATTAGGGTTTAGGATTCATGAATTAAGTACTTGTACCTTGTGTTAAAGTGGTGTAAAGTTTAAACATAGTTTAGGATCTTAAATGACCTAGTTTGACTTTCTTGCATTATTGATTTGTACATTGTGCTTTAGAAAGTTGTAACTTGATTCAAGAGGGTAAAGATATTCAAATGTGGCGCATTGATACTTGTATACATGCTTTAAAGGCTTCTACTTTCATTTTATATGTATACATTAAATATAATTAAGGTTTTGATGTAAACGTTAACGTTTAATGCTTGTTTTGAAATAACATTTTGAAAAGTACGTTAAATGGATAATGTACTTAGTAAAAATGATATTAGGATATATAGACTTGACATATTAGGATGTTTATATGAAATAAACATAGATATAGATGGCATTGTTGAGGTTGTGTGAGCTCGTTTACTTTAGAGATGCAAGTTACGTTGCATATTGAGATAAAGCAAAAAATTTCCCTGTAAGAAGGTGATATATTTATAATAGATGGATATTACATTACATCTAATTTAATAGATGGATATTACAGTGCATCTAATTTAATAGATGGATATTTACATTGATGAAAATTGTGGGTTGTTATAAGTGTCTCCAAATTTTAAGAGCGAACACTACTGCTCCCAATTCAAGGTCGTGTATGGTATAGTTTTCTTCATGAGCCTTAAGTTGTCGGGATGCATATGCAATAACTTTTTCTCTTTACATTAACACCGCTCCCAGACCTTAATGTGATGCATCACAGTAAACGACAAAGTCATCGTTTCCTTCTGGTAATGCTAAGATTGGAGCTTCACAGAATTTTTGTTTTAGCAGTTGGAAAGTTGACTCTTGGTTTTCTCCCCATATATACTTATTATTTTTCTGGGTTAATTCAGTCAAAGACTTTGCAATCTTTGAGAAACCTTCGATAAATCTCTGATAATAGCTGGCGAGTCCTAAGAATTAGCGTACTTCTGTGGGTATGGTAAGAGATGCCCAATTCTTAACTGCTTCAATCTTGGCATGGTTAACGTGAATTCCTTGACTGTCAATCACGTGCCCGAGAAATTACATGATACTGATCCAGAAATCACATTTGGAGAACTTGGCATACAATTTCTCCTTTTTGAGTAATTCCAAGATTATTCTCAGGTGATTTGCGTGTTCTTCTTTGTTACGAGAGTAGATAAGAATATCATTGATGAATACTATCACAAATTTATCCAAGTATGGTTTACACACACGGTTCATGAGATCCATAAATACAGCAGGTTCATTAGTTAAACCAAATGGCATTACTTGGAATTCATATTGTTCGTACCACATTCTGAAAGCAGTCTTGGGAATATCTTCATCACTGACTCAAAGTTGGTTATAGCCTGATCTTAAGTCATTTTTTTAGTAAACACTCAAACCTTGAAGATGTTCGAATAAATCATCGATCCTGGGTAATGGTAACGATTCTTTACGGTAAGTTTATTCAACTCCCGGTAATCGATACACATTCTGAAAGATATGTCTTTCTTTTTAACAAATAAGACAGGAGCTCCCTAAGGCGAAGTACTTGGTCGGATAAAACCTCGGTCTGCTAACTCTTGTATTTGGTCAGATAGTTCCTGCATTTCTGAAGGAGCTAATCTGTAGGGTGCTTGAGCTACTGGTGCTGCTCCTGGAATTAAATCGATTTGGAATTCTATTTGGCGAACCAGAGGAAGGCCAGGTAGATTTTCAGGAAAGACTTCTAGAAATTCTCTGACTACTGGTATATCTTCCAATCGTTTCTCGTCTGACTCCTTTTCCATTACTTGGGCTACGAAAACTTGATATCCCCTAGATATATACCTTTCAGTTTTAATACAGGATATGAGGCTTAGTCGGGTTTTACTTCGATCACCTCGTATGATCAAAGTTTCACCGTCAATGGGGATGTGGAGGACTTTCTCGTCACAGATAATTCTAGCATGATACTTTGTAGGATCCCATAACACTTCACTTCATATATTTAAACACGAATCGGAACTAGAAATGAGAAAGAGAGAGTTGTTCTAGAGAGAGAAACTAGAGAAATTTTTAAATACTATTTTTTTTACTTTTTATATTTTTATATTTTTATAGATTATTATAAAATATATTTATTAAAATTTTTTTTTATATTTGAAATTTTTTTTTTATTATTATTTAATTTTTTATTTTTATATTATTATATTATTTTATTTTTTTTACTATTTAAAATAAATTTAACTAATCTCTATAAAATTTAATATATAAAACAAATAGAGCTATAGGCTTAAATGGCTTATGGCTTTTGACTTTTATGAACAAATAAGCAAAGAAAAGGGAAAATGAGTAAACACAACTTAACACACCAACATTATGAACTACTAGGAACAAAAAATAAGCAAATGAAAGAAGCCCAATAAGCCAGAAATTGGCTTAAATACTCAGCAGTACTAACTTTGGAGGTTTGTTTTTTTGTTTTTTTTTCTTTTTTTTTTTCTTTTTTTTTTTTAGTACTGTTAGGGTGAATTTAAGTCTACTAGGCTTATTAAGGGGCAAGACAAGCTAAGGAATAAGGGAAAACTTAATCCTAATAAGAAACTATAGCTAAAATAAGCTAAATTCAACCATCATTAAGCCAGAAAAGAGATTAAGCTATATTTCTACACTATGCTTAAAAAATTTCAAAGGCCTAATTTGAGCTTATTTAATCTATCCTTAGAGTGCTCCTAAGGTCTTACCAAAGCTAGGGCTTAATAAAAGAGCTTATTGGCTTTTTAGAAAAGCCAAAAGCTTGGGCTGAGCCCCCCTATTAAGCTAGAACAGTGGGCTTGAAGTTAAGCCCCTAGCACCAGGGGAAATGAACAAAAAATGGGGGCTTAACTTGACAGCTTGAAATAAGCTGTCAAATAGGCTTAAAATGAAAAACAGCTGGTAAACAGATTAAAAGGGGCATGTGAAGAGCTTATTTTCAAAATTCCATTTTGCTTAAAAACATGTAAAAAACTGCTTGTTTTCGTTTGTGAAAAAGGGATTTTTCTTTACTAAATGATGTCACAAAAATTTGGCAGTTTTGACTTAGAGAAGCAATTGACTCAAGACACTTTTTAAAAACTTGGTTAGACCTCACAAATGACACACTTTTGAAACTAAAACTCAAGTTTTCTAAAGCTTAAGCAAATAAGCTCTTTGACACTTAAAAAAAGGCAGACCTAAGTAAGCAATGATAAGACCTGAAAACCACAGTTTTAAAGAACACTTATAAAAACTTGAAAAACAGGCTTTGGACTAAGAATCTTAGGCAAAACAGACTTAAATAAGCATAAAAATGCTAACCAACTTTGGCCAAATGGCCACAACCCATAACATTTCTGATTTGACCCATTTTAGTACTTACCCCAAACACCCTCTTATATTTTTAGAACTGATTTTAAAACTTTTAAAAGCTGATTTAGGCACTCATTTTTAAAACAAAGATCAAACAAGCATTAATAATGCATAAAGAGGACATAAACAAGTAAGACAAACAAGAATAAGCTAAGAATAAGCACAAATAAGCTGTTGCTACAGTAACTTTTTAAGCAAAAGTTTAAAAAGAAGGCATACCTTGATCCTTGCTCAAAACAGGATTTTGAATGCCTAAATAAGCTCTAAAACCTACCCAAGCTTATAAATAAGCTAAACTAAGAAACCCAATGAGCCATCCTTGTTTGCTCATTCATCCTTTTGCTTGATCAAACAGTACCTTTTTTCCTTCTTTTAAATTTTCCTTAAATTTTTGTATCAAAGTTGAAAACAAATTATATAGAGCTTATATTAAGAGTTTATAAGGTTTTTAAAGAGACATAAGTAACTTAGAACACAAATGTAAAACTAAACTGAATTTTCATTAAGAAGAGAATACAAGTACATTAAGTTAAAAATTTAACTGAACTAAAATTACACACTTAAAAAAACTAACTCTCACTAAAAACTAACTGTTTGCCACACTGGCTTACAAAAGCTTAAATAGCAAATAAGCTAGGGTTTGGTGATTGGTCTTCTCTTGTCTTCTTCCTGGGTGTGCTTCTTTGTAGACACATTTGAGCCTTGTGTGCTTGTTGTGAGAGTGTAGAAAACACAAACAATCCTGGCCCTTGGTTTATCTTGGTGCCCACTCAAAATCGTCTCAACCTTTGATCGAATTGTGGGAATTAGGATTGCCAAGCTGGATGATAGCCCATGTGGGGGTGGGGTTTAGTTATGGTGATGGTTTTGGATGGATGTGGGGAGTCAACGAAGTTGAGAGGGACAGGTTTGGGAGGTTGTGGGGTTTGGCGGGAAATGGTGTAGGAGAAGTACAGTGTTTCAAAACCAGGGGTGAGGTTTGTGGTTTTGACAGGATTGGTCCCTCATGGATATAGTTGTCCTTGCAAATTTCGTCCTTGTGTTTCTTCAAGTTTTGAAACTTGGCAGAATAACTCCCCAAGAGTTATATATGTTATGTCACCACAAGTCCTTGTGGTGTATAACTTTGGAGATTTGGCAGCATGAGCCCTCGTGGTTAATACTTTGGGAAAATGGCAGAATGAGCCCTTGCAAGTATTTTTCCTCTTTTCCTTTATAAAATAAGTTAGGGACTTGGCAGAATTGGTCCCTAAACTTATTTTTCTTCACTTTTTGACTTTGGATTTGTCGGGGTTGACTTTGGTTGACTTTTTGACACTTGGGCTTTGTCTTGACTTGTCTTTCCCACGCTTTTCCATTCCATGTCCGATTTTGTCGTTTTGGCTTTGTTTTTCGTCCTTTTCTTAGATATCCGTTCCTGCACAACACAATTAGCAAAACAAGCATATTTTTGGCATTTTAAGTCCGTTTTTGGTTATTTTAGCTCGTTTTTAAAGGTAAAAGGTGTGTGTAATTAAACACATACCAGTCATCCTGAGGGAAAAGGTAATACCTTTTACGGAGGATATGGTGAATATCACAACTCACAGTAGACACTACCACCAACATGGATGTAATCAGGAGTAATGCTTGTCTTACCAGCAGATCCAGGCTTATGGTAAGACGTAATATCAAGATGGGAGTCTATAACAATCAATAGACTCAATAGTCAAACATGGTCTGACAATAAGGCAAAGTTAGCTTTTGTGGAGAACCTTCTTGGAGAAAGCAAAAAATTAATGTGGCAGCAATGGCGAACTGCATATCCAGGGGCATACTCGGCTCTTAAAACAATCGCAGATAACCCACAAAACATAACCTCACAAGTAAGGAAACTGATTATAATGGAAGACCCATATAAAGGCTCGACTGATGAACAAGACAGAGCTTACAGGGATCTAGATAGAATAACTTGTGAAGAAACCAAGAATTTGTGGTCATTCTTTGTGTATGTGCTATTTTGAATTTCCAAACCATGGATAAACGTTTGCTACATTCTTGTTTCATGTTACACCCGATAATAAAGAGTTTGAAGGCTATGTTCATCCATGTAGCGACTTTGTCTCGGCACATCCCAACCTTGCGGGTTTAAGTGGACCAGCGCTTTTGACACCCCCAGAGACTAGTATCGGGGACTCAGGGACCTTGGTTTGAAATCTCTTAGGTTTTCTGTATGTACATGGCCTTATAAATAAGAATAGTCAAAGTTCAAAAAGGCATTTTTGAATTTATCAAAAGTGATCTTTTTATTATACTAATATTAACCAGTATTGCAATTTGTAAACTGTGTGCGACCTTTTAGAAGGCTGCAACATCGGTTGTGAGCCGGCAAGATGCAGCAAACTTTTATCAGTCTCGGATTATTATTCTTACTATGGGCTTTCTTTAGAAGGCTGTAACATCGGTTGTGAGCGGCATGTTACAGCAAAACCTTTTATCAACCACAGTTATTTTTATTTATATTTTTGCATTTTTCATCCATTTTTTTAGAAAGACAAACTGGGAAAACGGTCTTTTTGAAAAATTCAAGTATATAATTTGAATGAAGTCTAAAGTTTTTGCTTTATACTACATAAAAGTTATTGATTAAGTTTATTTCCAAAAGTAGCACGTATATTAATCCGGTTGAATCCTTATGGGAGAAAAAGCGACAAATTACAAATATGTGATCTTAAGATTTCCAATAATCCTTGTTCTAGCATCCCGCTCATTACTTAACACTATTTTTTTTTCGTTCTTCGCGAATATATGCGAACGAGTAGTCTAAAAGGTATGGACAAGCTAGAGCTCAACACGCTCGATCGAGTCAAAATTTACTCTTATTCTACCCAGTAGGAAAGTCAAAATTATGACAAAACACTTATTTTATTTTTGAAAATTTTTAAAATTTTTCATTTTTTTGAAATTTTGGTGGTAAAAACGAGATTACGTGAGAAACAATGGCTGCAGGCACAATCAAATCGAAGATCCCCCCATACTAGAATGAAACATTGTCCTCAATGTTTTATGAAGGGTTTCTACGTAAATCCTAAGCCGTTTATGAAGTATGCTTAAGTTAAAGTTTGTCGTTAAGATTAGGGGGGAGTATCGGGATTCCCACAATGAAGATGAGGATTATGAAGCTCTTGTGATTCGAGGACAAATACCGCGAGCACGGAGCCTTCCCTAAATCGGGACATCCTGGACTAATACTGAACGCAAAACACTAAGCATGGCGAAAGGTAGAGGCAAGCCTCACATCACAAACAACTAAACAATTTATTCATTACTAAGCTAGCATACCCTAACTACTACTGATAAATTAAACAGATTTCAAGCATGGAGTGCCTCCCACGAAGCGCTTGTTTGGGTCACTATGCTTAAACCAAGTCCCTGAATTTTGTTGTCCTTAGGAAAAGTTTTGGAGGTCCGGATATCTCAAATGCAGGGATATCAACTCCTAAGTAGTGATTGAGATTGATGACCCATTTAACTTGAAGTTTTGGCCCCGGAGTTTGGGTTAACTTGAACGGTGCCATATGGAAAGACTTGAACAATGGTAAATGGTCCTGACAACGGGATTTCAAACTTGGCCTAGGAGGAAATTTTAAAATCTTGTGTTAAAGAAGAGGAACTTGATCACCGACGTTGATAAAACGCGGTTTTTTGTTCTTTGCGTCATGAATCTTTAGTTTTCTCTTTGTAAATCAAAGAATATTCATAGGCTTGATCCACTCAGTTCACTTAATTCATTGAGTTGAACTTTGACGTTGAATCAACCCACGGGTCTTGAGATCAAAGTGTTGCATGATTACAGGGCCCAGTAAACGCTTTGTTATGCTCTAAACTCAATCGGCAGATGACATGCCTTTCCATATACAAAGCTCTTGTCACGGGAAGTGCACCCGATGGTGTTTTGTAGGCTTGTACGGAAAGTCTCAGAGAGCGTTAATCAGTTTGTATCCGACAAGAGGATTGTTTTCGCCCACTGTCCTTTCAAGAATTCTTTTTAAACCACGATTCGATACTTCAACCTGCCCACTTGTTTGGGGGTGATACGCGGTGGAGAGACGATGAGTGACTCCATATTTAAGCATGACCTTTGCAAACTGGTCATTGCAAAAATGTGTTCCACGATCACTGATGATGGCTAACACGACGGGGCACCAAATCTGGGGCAAAGAGAGATTCTAAGAATTTTGCAAAACTACTCGGGCGTCGTTGGTGGGGAGCGCCTTCACTTCAACCCATTTTGATAGGTAAATCGACTAGCCTCAAAGTATGTATTTGTTGCCTTTAGAAGATGGGAATGGTCCCATGAAGTCTATGCCCCAAACGTCAAAGATTTCACAAACTTGGATGGAATTTTGAGGCATCTCATCCCTTTGTGAAATTTTTCCTTGTCGTTGGCACGAGTCACAATTTTTAACCAACTCGTGGGCATCCTTGTATATTGAAGGCCAAAAAGAAATACGCTCAAAGTCACTTTTTTGCGGTGAGATTTGACACAGTGATGTCCACGTGGGTCCTTTGTAGCAAGCTATCGAGAATGTCGAGAGCTTCTTTTGCCGTGCACACACCGCCGGATCATTTGATCCGCACAGATTTTGAACAAGAAGGGTATCCCAGAGTAGTGTTTGACATCTTTGAAAAATTGTTTTTCTTGTGGGATGAATTCCTTGACAATGAAACTCCCCGCATGGTAGTTTGCGAAATCTGCAAACCATGGGGTACTATCAACACGAAGAGCAACCGATCCAAGAGTTTCGAGAGGAAATGTTTCCGTGATTTCCTTGTTCTCGAGTTTATCTTGATGAGGGTTCTCAAGTCTGGAAAGATGATCGGCGGCCAGATTCTCTGCTCCTTTTTTGTCTCGGATGACAACATCGAATTCTTGGAGCAAAAGGATCCACCGCATCAGTCTTGGCTTAGCATCCTTTTTAGCGAAGAGATACTTTATAGCAGAATGGTCGGTATACACTATGCTCTTAGACAAAACAAGATATGACCAAAATTTCTCAAAAGCGTACACTACGGCAAGCAATTCTTTTTCGGTCGTAGTGTAGTGTGCTTGAGCTTCAGTCATGGTTTTGCTGGCATAGTGAATTGGTTGGAAATGCTTGTTTTTTCGTTGCCCTAGGACTGCCCCAATTGCAAAATCACTTGCATCACATATTAGTCTATCGTAGGGCCAATGTCCAGTCGGGAGCAATCAAAATCGGAGCCTCAGTCAATTTTCTTTTAAGTGTATTAAAGGATTCGATACACTCTTTTGAGAAGAAAAATGGAGTCTCTTTTTCAAGCAGGTGAGTCATTGGGCGGGCTATTTTTGAGAAGTCTTGTATGAAACGTCGGTAAAAACCGGCATGCCCAAGAAAACTTCAGACATCCTTCACAGTGGTTCGGGTGAGGGCGCTGGCGATGCACAGTCAATTTTAGCATGGGCGACCTCCATTCTGACTTGGAGATTTTGTGTCCAAGACAATGCCTTCTTTTACCATGAAATGGCTTTTCTCCCAGTTGAGGACCAAATTGGTGTCTTCACACCTGTTTAAACATTTTGTCCAAATGGGATAGGCATGTAGAGAAAGAATCCTCAAAGACTGAGAAGTCATCCATAAACACTTCCATCGTTTTCTCAATCATGTCGTGGAAGATTGCCATCATACATCGTTGGAATGTGCCAGGTGCATTGCATAGCCCAAAAGGCATGCGGCGGTAGGCAAATGTTCCGTATGGGCAAGTAAAGGTTGTCTTTTCTTGGTCCTTCGGGTCTATAGGGAATTGGGAAATAAACCGAAAAGCCATCCGAGGAAACAATGAATGGTTTCCCGCCGGAGTCTTTCGAACATTGTGGTCCATGAAAGGGAAGTGAAAGTGGTCCTATCGGGGTGTCATCATTCAACTTTCTATCGTCGTGCACACTTCTCCTCCCTGTGAACAATCGAGGTCGGTATATGATCTTGTCATCGTTTTTGACGACGGTCATGCCACCCTTCTTTGGTACACAATGCACCGGGCTTACCCATGGACTGTCAGAGATCGGATAAATTAATCCGGCATCAAGAAGCTTTTCAACCTCTTTCTTGATGACGTCATGGATTTTTGGATTTACCCGCCTTTGATGCTGAACCGTTGGTTCGTAGTCCTCTTCCATGAGAATTTTGTGGGTACAAAACTCTGGGTCAATACCCTTGATATCAGAAAGTTTCCAAGGAGATGGCACGTTGTGGGTCTTTAGAACTCGATTAGAGCTGCCTTTTCCTCATTCTTTAAATCTTTTGCAATTATGACGGGCAACTTGTCGTCACCCTCTAAAAATGCATATTCTAAATGAGGTGGCAAGTCCTTGAGTTCAACCTCAGGGGGCTCATTAACTGAAGAATTTTCATTGTTTGCTTCACAAATTTTAAGATCTTTTTGAGTTTCTGGAAAATAATTTCCTTGATTGGGAGGTGGTGGTGAGGGATCACTATTAAGAATTGCTTCGAGGAGAAGAATGTCCCCATCAGGGTCATAATATGTTGGATCAACTTCCGGTGAAGTTGGATCATCCTCTATAGCAAGAAAAGAGTCGGCTTCTTCGAAAGGAGAAATCACTTTCCGAATGGAGTTAAAGTTGGGAACAGTAGAGACGATTAGATCATAGTAAGGAGTGGGATTGCCACTCGAGATCACATTGAGAACCAAGAACTTCTTGAGAGTATTCTTCACAAGCTATATCAATGACGTCAATTCGGTTTGCCTTCTATGATAGGTAATAAGCGTGTTCTTTGAGTTTGGTCAGGAGTTAAAATGTATGGCCTCTCTGCCAACACGAAGGGTTATTTCACCCTCGTATACATCGATTAATGCACGACTGGTCTTTAAGAAACTCCTCCCGAGGATTTAGGGTACTCGGGGGTCTGGCTCAAAATCGACGACCACGAAATCTGTAGGAAATTGGAACTTTCCTACCGTTACATAGACGTCTTAGAGATCAACTCGATTGGTTCAGAGATTGAAACGGTCGCTTGCTACTAGCGTCATAGCAAGTCGGGGTTAGTTCCGGGATAGTGAGAGATTTTTCTACGGAATTATGGCATGAGATTTAATGCTTCCCCCGACAAGATCGGCCAAGAGTTGCCATGTATTAATTCCTGGAGAATTTCCACATGGAATGAGAAATTCGGCCAGGGTACTCCACAGTTTTTTCGGAAACTTGTTTAGGAGAAAACCCCGGATGAAGCAATTCTCATTCAATGGGGTTCTAGCCATTTCACTCAACTGTTCTTTGTTTCCGATTAAGGTTTTTAGAGTCGAGGGCGGAATTTTAGCATAAGCATCAAGGCATCCGTAAAGCTAATTTCGAAACTCAAATCTCTAAAGATTTCGTAGAATTTACTCTATTTGGTTGTTAAGCTTTTTCACGACGTATTTCATCATTTCTTCTTGAGGGAAAATGGAATCGATGCTTTTTGGTTAGGCTTTGAAGCACTAACTGGAGCATTTACGGGCTCAGAGATTGATTCATGATGGACAACAGGGACAACCGGAGGTTGGACGTCTTCGGTGCTTCCGTTATTAGTAGGAGGCATCGTATCCTTTGTGACCTCGGGTTCACGTTCTACTACTTTAGGAGAGGAAGTAGTATGAATAGTGGGTCCCTTGTAAGCTACACCACTTCGAGTGGTAATACCTTTTAATCCTCTCTTGGGTTAGTAACAGTGTTACTAGGGAGAGTTTCCGAAGTAAAGGCGGTATTGGAAGTGACAAATTTGGAAAGCATGTCCGTGAGATTGGTCAATTGATTTTGCATGTTTTGACCTTGAGTACAATGTTCTCATCACAGCATCATGAGCCTTTTCGTAGGCTTGGGAAAAATCTTCCTGCAGTTACACCCTTGAATCTGAGGAGCTGGAGCTTGATAGGCGGGAGCTTGATAAGCAGGAGGTTGAACAACCTGAGGTCGATAGATTTGACCTTGATGAACCGGGGGTTGGTAAGCTGGAGCTTGATTGAAATTCCCTCGGTTTTGGTTGTAACGATTTGATTGTTTCCTTGATTTACATTATGATTGTTTTGAACGGGAGGAAAACCGGGAGGTCGAATTTGATTTGAAATCGGGGCTCGATAACCGGTGTTTCCTTGGTTGTAGTTAGCTGCGGCTGCTTGTGAGACATATTCTTGGATATTATCTCGATAAACATTGCCAGTGGTGGCTGGACAAGTTTGGTAGGAATGAGCACCACCGCAAGTAACACAACTTTCCTCAACCGCTTTGACAGGAGTAGGAGCAGGAGATTGATTTTTCTTATCAAGAAGTAAAGCTTTCACCATATCTTTCAGCTCAGCAACATCGGAAGAGATTCCGGGGGCGGAAGTGCTCGTACTCACTTTGGCAACAACCGGTTTTTTACGTGAATTACGAACTTTGGATTTGCTTTCAATGATTCTTAGGCAATCACGAGGCATTTTATCCAAAAAGTTGCCACCCGCGGCGGAATTTAACCGAATGAGTTGATCGTTAGAGTTCAAGGCATTATAGATATGTAGTCGAGTTGATGCAATTATGAAAAATCCATGATGTGGACTTGCCCGAAAAAGAATCGTTAATTCGGTCCCACATGTTCATAAAACGTCTCATCATAATCATTGTTTGATATCTGTGATTTCATTTCGGAAAGATTGGTTGTTTTTGACGGGAGGGAAAAATTTGTGATGAATTTTGAAACAAGATCATCCCATGTTTGTATCGGTCTAGGAGGGGGTTCTTTCTCCGAAGCCATATCCGGGCTGAACCTCGAGGGAAAATAGGGAAAAGGTATAAGCTTTACCGACGTACTCGGGACGTTCGGGAACTTCATCGTAGAAGTGATCTTGTTGAAATAACGGATGTGGGCATGAGGATCTTCTTTGTCATGTCCAAGAATGCTTGTTTTGAACGAGGTTAAGCAGGACGTGCTTGAGCTCAAAGTTGTCCGCGGATTGATTTCGGGCACAACGATGGATCCTCGTAACCGCGGTGGGTGCTTCAAAGCATCTGTGCCATGTCCGGTTATCATCCATCGGAGCTAAGGGATCTGGATTTTCAATTGGTTCTTCGAGATTAAATTGTTCAACAACAGGTGGTGGGGCCTGGTGTTGTTGATTATGAAGATTGGGAAGAGTGTGCATTACCACTCAAAAAGAAAATTTACCACTAATTTTTTTGTTCTTGTTGGTTATCATAAGTAAAATTCCACAATTTATTTTTATAAAGGGGACAAGATTAAAGACAACTTACATACCTATTAATCACGACAAGCTTCTCGGTAACTCTTCGAAAAGAAAAACGCACAAAGGAGCGGAGGAATAGGAAAGCGCGAAGCTATTAAAAAAACACCTTTTTTCCTTTAGGGTCGTAGTTCCTTGAAAACCCGCTTATACGACCCTCTTATAGTTTGTTTATCTTCTTTAAAAGGTGAAACCGTACCTGCAAGTGACAGACAAAAGGCAAGTTTTTAAATCTTTTTGTATCGTGTTGGAACCAATAGTTCACAGGATAGTTACTTTGATAATACCTCAATTGAGAATATTATATTTTGGTATTTTTACCAATTTGTGAATTTTATTTATAATTAAAGACAATGTTTTTATCTTTTTGGGGTTGTTTTTTAGTTTTTCCTTTAATTGATAATTATAGATCTAAAAAAAAAATGAAAATATTTTGTACTTTTAAGTTTTTTTTTTTTATGATAATATCACAGTTTCAAACACAATTGACAACGTATACGATAATCGGTTTCACAGCCTCCCCGGCAGCGGTCCAAAATTTGACTGGTGCTAAACTACACCTCTTATATATAATATATAATAAAATATAAAATATAGTAAGTATAGTCAAAAAACAATCAATAAAACCGAGAAGTAGTATAGAATGTTCCCGGGTCGTTTATCCCAGCGAAAGGGGGGCTTATGTTGAGAATCGATACAGTCGAAAAATTGAGATGAGTTTGAATGAGGATTAATGATTTTGAGGAGTAGAAAGCTAAATTAATCAATAACAAACAAAAACGATTGAGAAAAAACTAAAAATGAAAGCTTAAATAAACTTAAATCCTAAAACGGGCACGAAAAACGAGGGTTAAAAACCTAAATTTTGCAAATTAAACCCTAAAATATATATATTAAAACTAAAATGATTCTAATGACAAATAACGAAGTTTAAAAAAAACTAGACTGAAAACGGAGGTCGTTTGACCCAAAAACGAGTCAAGTCAAGAACCGTACCCGAGACCCGTTCTTTAAAAATCAAAAGTTTGCAAAAATGACCCTACGAAAATTTTTCTATTTTTCCTACGTAAAATATGACTAAATAAAATTTCCTAAAAATATAGATATATTATGAGAGAGAGGTTTGATAATTTTTGTATTTTTTCTGAAATTTTTAAAACTTTTAACTGAATTAAATTATCAAAAATGACTAATTATTCTTTAAAAATTCTGAAAAAATTACTAAAATTACTTGATCCTACAACTATCCTAAGAAAAATAAGAAACCCGAGATTGAGCTTATGAATAAGCTCAAAATAAGCTGGAAAGAGCTTATAACTAAAAAGGGGCAAAACTCCCTTATATATCCAAGTGCCCAAGGGTCTAACAGAAAAGACCCAAGGGCACAGCGGTAAGGGAGTTTGTTATAAAAGAGGTGTATTGAGGGTGAGACCCGGGTTCGAGTTTTGCTCACCCGGGTTTCCCCTTATCTCCTCTTTTTTAAAAAAAAACTTTTTTTAAACAAACTTGTTAAGCACATGGGGCTTATCATTTTTTGTAACTACAACTTTTTGTGAAAAGCTAAAAATAAGCTAAAAAGGGCTTTTTGTTTGACAGTTTGCTTATATTGAGCTTAAAGGCAAATGTAGCTTTTTCTTTTGACTCTTATGAACAAATAAGCAAAGAAAGGGAAGAGTGAGCAAGCACAGCTTAACACACCATCATAGTGAACTATTATGAACAAAAATAAGCCAATGAAATAAGCCCAATAAGCCAGAAATTGGCTTAAACACTCAACAGTACTAACTTAAGAGTTAGTACTGCTAGGTTGTGACTTTTTGATATGGACTTAAAACACACAATAAGCAAAGGAAGTGAATAACAAGCAAACTCAGGCCACAATTAATCCTAATAAGCAAATAAGAGCTAAAAATCAACCCTAATAAGCACTTAATAAGCTAGAAAGGAAATTAAGCTACTTACTACACTTATACGTCATTACCCTAAATTTGGGCTTAAATTTAAGCTACCTAGAGGACAAACTAAAGTCTACAACTAAAGGGGCTTATAAAAGAGCTTATTGGCTTTTTAGAAAAGCCAAAAGCTTGAGCTGAGATCCTCTAATAAGCTAGAACAGTGGGCTTAAAGAATGTGGTTTAACACCAGGGCAGTTTCAACAAAGGATTTTGTGAAAAAGCTAGCTTAAAAATAAGCTCTCCAATAAGCTCAAAAAAACAAAAAACTGTTAGTTAAAAACAGATAAAAAAATACCATGAAATGACGTGTGCACAAATTTTTAAGAGCCTAAAAACACTAATAACCTTTCTGATTTTCTTGAATGAAATTGGACACATTTTGGCCTTTTGAAAGAAAAACTAAGAAAAGTGGGGGGGGGGGGGTGGGGGAGGTGGCGGGGGGGTTGACAGTTTATAATGGATTGCAAATGACACCAATTAGACTTAACTATAAGTTTTTGACACTCAAAAGGGAAAAATCACTTGAAAACTATAACTTAGGTATACAAGAGCTTATCCAATTAAGCTCTTGTATCTCTTTCAAATTCCAAAGGACTTAAGGGAACAACTTAGAAAAGTGAAAAAAACACTTCTATGGGACTTGAAAAAATTTGGAAATCAGACACAAAAGAGCTTAATAACCTTAGCCAAAGTTGGACAATTGACACTAACCCATAACCTTGCCATTTTGACCCATTTTGGGCTTAACCCAAACACCCCTTTATACTTTTAAAAAACGGATTTTAAACTTATAAAGATTAGTTTAGGCACAAATTTTAAAAGAACAGTATTAAACAAGCATAGCTAAGCACTAAAAAGTAAAAAGCAAAAGCAAATAAGCAAAATAAGACATAAATAAGCTGAAAATAAGCTTGCTACAGTAACTTTTAAGCAAAAATTTAAAAGGAGTATACCTTGATCCTTGCTCAAAACAGGGTTATGTGAAACCTAATAAGCTCTAATCCTACCCAAGCTTATGAATAAGCTGTACTAAACAACCCAATGAGCCATCCAAGTTTGCTCATTCATCCTTAGCTTAATCACACATTAACTTTTTTTTCTTTTGAATTTTTCTTAAATTTTTGTATAAAGGTTTAACAACAGGTTAAAGATGGCTTATATTAAGAGCTTATATGATTTTCAAAGAAGTATAAGTAACTTAGCACACAATGTGAAAGACAAACTGAATTTTCATAAAAAAAAAAAGAGTACAAGTACATATTAAGTTAAGAATTAACTGAGCTAAAAAACACACTTAAATATAAAACTGTAACATCGCGCCAACAATGGCTTAACAAAAGCTTTTATAGCCAAATATGCTAGGGTGTGTCTCCTCTTCTTACTTCACTTGTGTGACTTTCTTTGTGAAAACCAAAAACAGCCCTTGTGCTTGTTGTGGAGTGGGTTAAACATCAAAGCAATCATGGCCCATTATTTTATCTTGGTGCACACTCTAATCATCACTGCCATCGATTTGTTCTTGGCCAATAAGGTCACATAGGATTGCCAAGCTGTTCATTGACCCATGTGGGGGGTGGGGTTTATGAGGGTGATAGGTTTGGAGGTATGTGGGGAAGTCAATGAGGTATGAAAGTGACAGGTTTGGGGTTTAGGAGTTTGGCGGGAAAAGGTTGTGGAAGATGTACAGTAATTCAAAACGGGGGTGTGGGTTTGGGGGTTTGTCACAATTGGTCCCTCATGGTTATACTTGTCATTGCAATTTTAGTCCTTGTGGTTGTAAATGTTTGGGGATTTGACAGAAAAACACCCTGAAAGTTTATATAGGTTATTTCTCCACTAGTCCTTGTGGTGTAATAACTTTTCTAAGGGGTTGCAGGTATGTCCTTGTGTATCTCTTTGGGAAGATGGCAGCATGAGTCCCTCACAAGCATTTTCTTTATATCCTTCATTAAATAAGTTTAGGGATTTGGCAATTTTGGCCCCTAAACTTATTTTTCTTTACTTTTTGACTTTGGGATTTGTCGGGGTTGACTTTGGTTGACTTTTTCAAACTTGGGCTTTGTCTTGTAAACACCCCCAAAAATCACTGTACAACGAGAGGTATACCAAATGGGGTGTTTTTCTTCTTTATACACAGCAATGATACAAGAGAACGACCTTAGGTGTCGTTTGTGTAATAACATTTGTTTATAATTCTAATAAAAATCTGAATTAAATATAAATTTGTCCCATAATTTCATCACAATGAAAAGCTTGAATGTATAGACTCCAATGCACTTCAAATAGTCCATGCATCTAATTCACCTGTGAAATAAACATGCATAAAAGTGTTTACACAGATAAAGTTGGTGAGTCATAAATTAGTTTAAATTTAAATGTAATCCACTTGTTATATCACGTACTATGTAAAAACCCCAAAGATTTATAAGAATGCACAACACATTTTTATTTAACCAAAAGTATCTTTCTTATCCAAAGATTTATAAAGAATGCATGACAGATGTAATGTCACAAAAATATTCCAAGTATGTTATGTGTCGGGGGCCTGTAGTCCCCACAATGAATCTGAACATTGTTATACGTTCGTTTAACTGGTGATAGCTAATCACCGAACGGGGGTTGTCAATCCCGAATAGATCTATAAGGTTGTTTGCCAAGTGATCCCTAATCACCCGTACAGGGATCCACTATCCGAATTGATCTATTTTAATAAATTCGCGCTCACCCTCTAAGTGATTTACAGTTCATGAACGCTGTGACGTTAGATTGTATGTACCCTAATATGGACTGGGATAAATTAATGCGTATTATACTCTCCGTTACCGTGTCCCTCCAAGAACACCGGGCAGTAATTGTTAAAATATGTACTCCCGTTACGGTGTCCCCTCAAGACAACCGGGCAGTCGTTTTTATTGCTATCAGTTCAATTAGCTAAGCTAATCCGAAATTATTTCAAATGTAAAGTACGCTTGTGACTTTAACAAAATTGAGTTCAAATAATGTAGCCATAGCGAAACTATGCAAATATAGTATGTAACCAAATTCGTAAACAATCCTGTAAATGCATTTGTTAACAAGCATGTTCTCACCCCAAATATATGTGAAACCAGTAAAACATGGGCTATAAACTCACCTTGATCAAAAATCCCCCCCCCCCACCACCCCCATTAAAACAATCATTGTTATAAGATTACCAACTATAAGATTTTGTGCAGCATGTATCCCCTCGCGGGTTATAAACATTCAAAAGAATGAAAAGCGAGGTATATGAACTCACATTGATACTAAAGACCACGATCAATTAATACCAATTAAATCACAACTGAATTGCAATGATCTCGACCACGACCTATAATTATGTTGTTTCGATTATAATACAATCTACTCAATACGATCAACGATGAGTACATCGTTACCCGAAATCAATTCATATTTTTTATATGTATGCAGTTCATATTACATGTGATGAGAAATCTACATGCGCGTCTTTAAACCTTACCCTGAGTATATTTTGAATAGATACCTATTTTCTGTCCAATATAACTTATCTTCAAATATCTAAAAGATGATAAAGTCTCCGGCAACGTGAAATGCCATTACGAACAACTTTCGTGTTTCGCCGGAAGGCTGAAACGGACTCGAAAGTGATCAAATCGTTTAATTAATAGATCTGTCATTTTTAATATTTATTAAAAATAACCTTTTTATACACTAAAGATGTATTATTCTGATTTTGACCCAGTTTTTCGATAATAGGTTAGAAAGCCCGTTTTATGTCTAAACGTCCGTCAAAATATAATTTGTTATATTTTGTAAACCAAAGTCTAACTTATCAAAGTCTCGAATTCCGAATCCCACATTCTATTTTCTGTTTTAAATTATCCTTTTCTTTAAGGCACTAAGGTCATTTTTAGTCCAAATTCGTTCAAATGTGTCTAATATCACTTATAATTTATATCAGTCTCGTTTTTATGTTTATTTCATATTTTTAGACTGACGCGCAAGTTTATACCGGATTTATCACTTAGTTAATAAATTCATAATATATTGAAATAAATTATACTTTAAAACTAAACGGCACCTTTTTTCGTGGTGATAACCACACAGATACCAAACGCCCTTTTTGTGGGTGTTATTTACCTCCAAACGAACGCACCCTTGTACGTGGCTGAGACAGCCACAACGCACCCTTATGAGGTGGCTTTGCGTCCTAGCCAGTACAGGGTGCGTTCGTTTTGTGGTAAGAACAGCCCACAAAAGGGGCGTTTGGTTCTTGTGGTTATCACCGAAAAAGGGTGCGTTTAGTTTAAAAGTATTAAATTATTTCATTTTATTATGAATTGATTATATGTGATAAATCCGGTATAACTTGCGCGGTCTAGTTAAAATATGAAATAAATATTAAAACGAGACTGATATTAATGTATAAGTGATATTAGACACATTTGAGACGAGGGGATTTGGACTAAAAATGGACTTAGTGCCTTATGAAACGGATAATATATAAAACAGCAAAATAGTATGTTGGATTCGGAATTAGGAGAGACTTTTGATAAGTTAGACTTTGGTTTACAAAAATATAACAAATTATATTTGACGGTACGTTTAGACATAACAACGGGATTCTACTTTATTACAAGAAACTGGGTCAAAATCAGAATATACACTTTAGTTACTAATATAGGTTATTTTTAATAAATATTAACTGACAGATTTATTAATATAAATGATTTGATTCACATACGAGTCCGGTTTCAGCTTCCGTCGAAAACACCGAAAGTTGTTCGTAATGGCTTTTACAATGCCGCGAGAATTATCAGATTTAGATATTAGAGATAAAAGTTATATTGGACAGGAACATATTATCTATTCAAAATATACTCAGGGTTAGGTTTTCAAAGTAACGCGCAAGTAGGATTTCTCGTTCCATGTATATATGATGCTAATATAAAAAATAATATGTATATCGTTTACTGTTAACTGATGTCGCATCGTTGATCGTATTAGTACTTGTATTATTTCGAACGACATAATTATATGGTCGTCGGTCGAGATCATTGCAGATTCAGTTGTGATTTAATTGGATTAATTGATCGTGGTCTTTAATCAATGTGAGTTCATAACCTCGCTTTTCAATCTTTTGAATGTTTTATAACCCGCGAGGGGGATACATGCTTGTCTACAAAATCTTATATTTGGTTATCTTATAACAATGTGATTGTTTTAAGGGATTTTGATCAAGGTGAGTTTATAGCCCCATGTTTTATGGTTTTCAACCATATATTTGGGTCGAGAACTTGCTTGTTTACACATGCATTTACAGGATTGTTTCCGAATTGGTTTCATACTTATTTTGCATAGTTCGCTATGGTCTAGCATTATTTGACTTCATTTTTGAGTCAACAAAATGCATACTTTACATTTGAAATAATTTCGGATTAGCTTAGGCTAATTGAACTGATAGCAATAAAACTACTGCCCGGGTGTTCTTGGAGGGGACACCGGTAACGGGAGTACATATTTTTACATTACTGCCCGGGTGTTCTTGGAGGGGACACCGGTATTGGTTAGGGAGTTATATATAGCATTATTTGTATCCCTTGTCAATATTAGGGTACATCAAGTCTTCGTCCCAGAGGTCATGAACTGTAAATCATTGGAGGGTGATGGATAGAGATGCGAATGTTATGAAATAGATCTAATTCGGATGTGGATCCTGTTCGCGGGGTGAGGGATTAGCGATCACTTGCGTAAACGAAACTTATAGACTTTCCTGGGATTGACAACCCCCGTTCGGGTGATTAGCTATCACCAGGTAAACGAACGTTATAACATGTCGGATCATTGTTGGGGACTACAGGGCCCCCCGACACATACATACTTGGAATATTTTGGTGACATTACATCTGTCATGCATTCTTTATAAATCTTTGGGATAAGATTGGTACTTTTGGTGACATAAAATGTGTTGTGCATTCTTTATAAATCTTTGGGATTTTTACATAGTACTGTGATATACAGTGGATTACATTTATATTTAAACTAATCTATGAACTCACCAACTTTAATGTTGACACTTTTAAGCATGTTTTTCTCAGGTGAATTAGATGCTTGGACTATTTGATGTGCATTGGAGTCTGTACATTCAAGCTTTTCTTTGTGATGCAAATTATGGGACAAATGTATTATTAAATTCAAGATTTTTATTTGAATTAACTAATGATTATTATTCATATCGGCACCTAGAGGTTCGTTCTCTTGTATCTATTGACTGTGTATTACGAAGTAACACACCAATTTGGTTTCCGCGTGCGTTGTAAGTGATTTTTGGGGGTGTTACAAAGACAAAGCCCAAGTTTGAAAAAGTCAACCAAAGTCAACCCCGACAAATCCAAAGTCAAAAAGTAAAGAAAAATAAGTTTAGGGGCCAATATTTGCCAAAGTCTACTAACTTTTTAAGTGTTGGATATAAAGAAATGCTTTTGAGGGACTCATGCATGCCATTTTCCCAAAGAGATACCCACAAGGATCATTCCTGCCAAACCTAGAAATTATACAACCACAGGATTGTGGGTGGATATAACATATATAACTTTCAGGGGGGTTTATGGTTTCAAATCCCCATACCATTCTACAACCACATGGACTAAAAGTGCAATGACAAGTATAACCATGAGGGACCAATTGTGACAAACCCCCAAACCCACACCCTTGTTTTGAATTACTGTACATCTTCCACAACCTTTTCCCGCCAAACTCCTAAACCCCAAACCTGTCACTTTCATACCTCATTGACTTCCCCACATACCTCCAAACCTATCACCCTCATAAAACCCCCATACCCCCACATGGGTCAATGAAACAGGTCTTGGGCAATCCTATTGTGACCTTTTTCGCACTCAAGAACATATCAGATGGCAGTGATGATTTGAGGTGGGGCATCCAAGATAATTGAGGGCCATGATTGCTTTGTGTTTACACACTCACAACAAGCACAAAGGGCTGTTTTGTGTCTACAAAGAAGCACACAAGTGAAGTTAAGAAGAGGAGACCAAACCCTAGCTTATTTGGCTATAAAAGCTTTTGTAAGCCATTGTGGCGATAGTTAGTTTTTTTTAAGTGTGTAGTTTTAGCTCAGTTTAATTTTTAACTTAATGTACTTGTACTCTTTTCTATGAAAATTCAGTTTGTCTTTCTACATTGATGTGCTAAGTTAATTATGACTTCTGTGAAAATCATATATGCTTCTTAATATAAGCCATCGCTTTAACTGCTTGTTTAAAAAAAAAAAAACCCCCCTTTATACAAAATTTAAGAAAATTCAATAAGACGAAAAAAAAGTTTATTAATTGTGGCGATTAAGCTAAGGAGGAATGAGCAAACTTGGATGCTCATTGGGTTGTTTAGTACAGCTTTTTCATTAAGCTTGGGAATGATAGAGCTTATTAGGTTTCCACATTAATCCCACGTTGTTTTGAGCAAGGATCAAGGTATACTACGTTTTAAATTTTGCTTAAAGTTTACTGTGAAGCTTAGTTTTCAGACTTATTTATGTCTTATTTTGCTTATTTAGCTTTTGCTTTTACTTTTTAGTGCTTAACTATGCTTGTTTATACTGTCTTTTAAAATTTGTGCCTAAACTAATCTTTATAAGTTTAAAATCCGTTCTTTATAAGGTCAATAAGAAGGGTGTGTTGGGGTTAAGACAAAATGGTAGTCAAAATGGCCAAGGTTATGGGTTAGTGTCATTGTCCAACTTGGCCTCACTTTAAGGTTATTAAGCTCTTTTGTGCTGTTTTCATAATTTTCAAGTCCTTAAAGTGTTTGTTAACTTTTCTAAGCTGCTTTGACATTAAGTCTCGTTGGAATTTGAGTAAAGGAGTTACTAGAGCTTAATTGGATAAGCTCTTGTATACCTAAGTTATTGTTTCAAAGTGTTTCCCTTTTGAGTGTCAAAAACTTGTAGTTAAGTCTAATTGGTGTCATTTGCAATCCATTATAAACTGTCAACATTTTCTTAGTTTTTCAAAAGGCCAAAATGTGTCCCAATTTCATTCAAGAAAATCAGAAGGTAAATTAGTGTTTTAGGCTCTAAAAATTTGTGCACAAGTTCATTTCATGGTATTTTTTATCTGTTTTAACAAAGTTTTTGTTTTTGAGATCTTATTGGAGAGCTTATTTTTAAGCTAGCTTTTTCACAAAATCCTTTGTTGAAACTGCCCTGGTGTTAAACCACATTCTTTAAGCCCACTGTTCTAGCTTATTAGAGGATCTCAGCTCAAGCTTTTGGCTTTTCTAAAAAGCCAATAAGCTCTTTTATAAGCCCATTTAGTTGTAGACTTTAGTTTGGCCTCTAGGTAGCTTAAATTTAAGCCCAAATTAGGGTATTGACTGTTTAAGTGTAGTAAGTAGCTTAATTTCCTTTCTAGCTTATTAAGTGCTTATTAGGGTTGATTTTTAGCTCTTATTTGCTTATTAGGATTAATTGTGGCCTGAGTTTGCTTGTTATTCACTTCCTTTGCTTATTGTGTGTTTTAAGTCCATATCAAAAAGTCACAACCTAGCAGTACTAACTCTTAAGTTAGTACTGTTGAGAGTTTAAGCCAATTTCTGGCTTATTAGGCTTATTTCATTGGCTTATTTTTGTTCATAATAGTTCACTATGATGGTGTGTTAAGCTGTGCTTGCTCACTCTTCCCTTTCTTTGCTTATTTGTTCATAAGAGTCAAAAGAAAAAGCTACATTTGCCTTTAAGCTCAATATAAGCAATCTGTCAAACAAAAAGCCCCTTTTAGCTTATTTTTAGCTTTTCACAAAAAGTTGTAGTTACAAAAAATGATAAGCCCCATGTGCTTAACAAGTTTGTTTGAAAAGTTTTTTTTTTAATTTAAAAAGAGAGATTAAGGGAGAAACGACCCGGGTGAGCAAGACGCGAACCGGGTCTCACCCTCAATACACCTCATTTATAACAAACTCCCTTACGCTGTGCCCTTGGGTCTTTTCTGTTAGACCCTTGGGCACTTGGATATATAAGGGAGTTTTGCCCCTTTTAGTTATAAGCTCTTTCCAGCTTATTTTGAGCTTATTCATAAGCTCAATCTCGGGTTTCTTATTTTTCTTAGGATAGTTGTAGGATCAAGTAATTTTAGTAATTTTTTCAGAATTTTTAAAAATAGTTTAGTATTTTTTATAATTTAATTTCGTTAAAAGTTTTAAAAATTCATAAAAAATACAAAAATTATCAAAAAAATATTTTTCTTTTTTAGGAAATTTTATTTAGTCATATTTTACGTAGGAAAAATAGAAAAAATTTTGTAGGGTCATTTTTGCAAACTTTTGATTTTTAAAGAACGGGTCTCGGGTACGGTTCTTGACATGACTCGTTTTTTGGTCAAACGACCTCCGTTTTCAGTCTAGTTTTTTTTAAACTTCGTTATTTGTCATTTAGAATCTATTTTAGCTTTTAATTTTGTTTTAGGGTTTAATTTGCAAAATTTAGGTTTTTAACCCTCGTTTTTCGTGCCCGTTTTAGATTTAAAGTTATTTAGCTTTCATTTTTAGTTTTTTCTCAATTGTTTTTGTTTGTTATTGATTAATTTAGCTTTCTACTCTCTCAAATCATTAATCTCATTCAAACTCCAATTTTTCGACTGTATCGATTCTCAAGCATAGCCTCGCTGGGGATAAACGACCCGGGAACATTCTATACTACTTCTCGGTTTCATTGATTGTTTTTTGACTATACTTACTATATTTTATATTTTATTATATATTATATATAAGAGGTGTAGTTTAGCACCAGTCAAATTTTTGGCACCGCTGCCGGGGAGGCTGTGAAACCGATTATCGTTACGTTTGTCAAAGTTGTGTTTGAATCTGTGAATATTATCATATAAAAAAAAACTTAAAAGTACAAAAATATTTTCATTTTTTTTAGTATAATTATCATTTAAAGAAAAACTAAAAAAAAAACCAAAAAGATAAAAACATTGTATTTAATTATAAATAAAATTCACAAATTGGTAAAAATACCAAAATATAATATTCTCAATTGAGGTATTATCATAGTAACTTCCGGTGAACTTTTTGGTTCCCAACTCGAACAAAAAAAGATTTAATAACTTGGCCTTTTGTGTCACTTGCGAGGTATGGTTCACCTTTTTATAAGATAAACAAACGATAAGAGGGGTATAAGGCGGTTTGTCCAAGGAACTCGACTAAAGGAAAAAGGTTTTTAAGATGTCTTCGCGCCTTCCTATTCCTCAGCTCCTTTGTGCTCGTTTTCCTTTTCGAAGAGTTACAGAGAAGCTTGTCGATTATTAGTTTATGTTGTCTTTATCGTTGTCCGTTATTAAAAATAAATTGTGAATTTTACTTTTGATTATACAAATCGAACAAAAAATTAGTGTAATTTCTTTTTCTAGTGTATGCACACTAGTTCCCAATCTTCATATCAAACAACACCAGGCTCCAACCACCTTGTTGTTGAACAATTTAATCTTTGAGAACCAATTGATAAATCCTGATCCCTTAGCTCAATGGATTGATAACCGGGACTATGCTCATTTGCTTGAAAAGCACCCCACGCGGGTACGAGGATGCCATCGTTTGTGCCCGATCATCCGTCCTGCGGACCAACTTTGAGCTCAAGCACGGTCTGTTACCTCGTTCCAAACAAGCAATTCTTTGGCATGACAAAGAAGATCCTCATGACCAACATCAGATATTTTCAACAAGATCACTTCTACGATGAAGTTCCCGAACGTTCCCGAGTACGTCTGGTAAAGGCTTTTACTTTTCCCATTTTCCCCTCGAGGGGGCAGCCCGGATTGGCTTTGAGAAAGACCCCCTCGGACCGATTCAAACATGGGATGATCTTGTTTAAAATTCATCAAACAAATGTTTCCTCGTCTAAAAACAAACCAATCTTCGAAATGAAATCACGAGATTTAAAAAAGATTTGATTAGACGTTTTATGTAGAATGGGTAGATTTAACGATCTCTTTTCGGCTATGTATTCCCCATCATGGATTTTCATAATTGCATCAACTAGATACATTTCTATATGCCTTGAAAATCTAACGATCCAGATTCGTTAAATTTCCGTCCGCGGGGTTTGACAACTTTTTGGATAAAATTGCTCCGTGATTGCCATAAGAAATCATTGAAAGAAATTCCAATTTTAAGTTCAGTAATTCAGTAAAAAAAAAACCGGTTTGTTGGCCAAAAGTGAGTACGTAGCACTTCCGCCCCCGGAATCTCTTCCCGATGTTGCTGAGCTGAAAGTTTTTGGTGAAAGCTTTTAGACTGCTTGATAAGAAAAATCAAATCTGCCTGCTACTACTCCACTGTCAAAGCGGTTGAGGAAAGTTTGTTGTTACTTGCGTTTTGAGTTGCTCATTCCTACCAAAACTGTCCAGCCACCACTGGCAATGTTTATCGAGTAATATTCAAGAATATGTCTAAAAGCAGCCGCCAGAGCTAACTTAGAACCAAGGAATAACCGGTTATCGAGCCCCAATTTCAAATCAAATTCGACCACCCGGTTTTCCTCCCGTTCAAAACAATCATAATGTGCCGAAATTAAGGAAACAATCAGAATCGTTACAACCAAAAACCGAGGAATTTTAATCAAGGCTCAAGCTTAACCACCCCGGTTCATAAAGGTCAAATCTATCGACTCAGGTTGTACAAACTCCTGACTTATCAAGCTACCGCTATCAAGCTCCAGCTCCTCCAGATTTCAAAGGTGTTTCGAAGGCAGATTTCCCAAGCCTACGTAAAGCTAATGGATGCTGTGCAAATGATGAGGAAAACATGCAAAACTCAAGGTTCAAAACATGCAGAACGGAATTAATTGACAATTCACGGGACATGCTTTCCAAATTTGTCACTAGATCAATACCGCCTCTACTTTCGGGAACTCTTCCCTAGTAAAACTCTGTTACTACCGAAGGGATTTAAAAGGTATTACCATCGATGTGAAAAATGGTGTTTGTGTAGTTTACAAGGGACCCATATTTTACTACTTCCTCTTTCCTAAAAAGTAGAAGATACGCGTACCGAGGTTCACAAAGGATACGATGCCTCCTTCTAATAACGGAAGACCGAAGACGTCCAACCTACGGTTGTTACCTGTTGTCCATCATGAATCCGATCTCTGAGCCGTTAAATGCTCCAGTTTAGTGCTTATAAAAGCCTAACCAAAAAGCATCGATTTCCATTTCATTCTAAGAAGAAATGATGTATGACGTCGTTCCGTGAAAAGCATAACAACCAAAGTGAGATATTCTACGAAATCTTTGGGGGGGGGTGGGAAGGGGGGGGGGGGAAATTTGAGTTTCGAATTAGCTTTACGGTATGCCTTGATGTTTATGCTAAAATCGCCTACTCGATATAAAAACCTTAATCGGAAACAAAGAAAGTTGAGTAAATGGCTAGAACCCAATTGAATGAGAATTGCTCATCGGTCATCCTAAACAATGTTACCTGAAAAAAAAACTTGGAAGACCCTGGCCGAATTTCTCATTCCATGTGAATTTCTCCCTAGGATTAATACATGCAACGCCTTGGCCGGGTTCTTGTCTACGTAAGAATTAATATTATGCCATATTCAGGTATGGAAAAATCTCTCTCTTACGAAACTAAATCCCCGATTGCCATGACGCTTAGAGCTTAGCGGGGACCGTTCAATCTCTGAACCAATCCATATCTCTGAAGACGTCTATGTAACGGTGGGAAAGTTCCAATTTCCTACAGATTTTGTGGTCGTTGATTTTGAGCTAGACCCCCGAGTACCCTTAATACTCGGGAGGAGTTTCTTAAAGACCAGTCGTGCATTAATCGATGTATACGAAGGTTTTGATAATAACCTTCGTGTATGTTGGCAGAGAGGCAGTTACATTTAATCTGGACAATACTTCAAGATACACGGCTAATTACCATCATATGAAGGCAAACCGAATTGACGTCATTGATATAGCTTGTGAAGAATACTCTCAAGAAGTTCTTGGTTTCTCAAATGTGATCTCGAGTGGCAATCCCACTCCTTACTATGATCTAATCGTCTCTACTGTTTCTCCAACTTTAACTCCATTCGGGGACAGTGATTTTCTCCTTTTCGAAAGAAGCCGACTCTTTTCTTGCTATAGAGGATGATCCAACTTCACCGTAGTTGATCAACATATTATGTCCCGATGGGGACATTCTTCTCCTCGAAGCAATTCTTAATAGTGATCCCTCACCACCACCTCCCAATCAAGGAAATTATTTTCGGAAACTCAAAAAGATCTTAAAATTTGTGAAGCAAACAATAAAAATTCTTCAGTTAATGAGCCCCCTGAGGTTGAATCATAGGGACTTTGCCACCTTATTATAGGAATATGCTTTTTTAGAGGGTGTAGATAAGTTACCGTACTATTGCAAAAGATTTAAAGAAATGAGGAAAATGCTCAGCTCTAATCGACGGGTTCTAAAGACCACAAGCGAGCCATCGCTTGGGAAAACCTTTATGATATCAAAGGGTATTGACCCCAGAGTTTTGTACCCCACAAAATTTCTATGGAGAGGACTACGAACCAACGGTTCAGCATCAAAGCAGTACGGGGTAAATCCAAAAATCCATGCGTCATAAGAAAGAGGTTTGAAAAGCTTCTTGATTGCCGGATTAATTTATCGATCTCTGACAGCTCCTATGGGTAAAGCCATGTGTGCTTTGTGTACCAATAATATGGGTGGCATGACCGTGCCGTAAAAAAACGATGAAAATGATCTTAAATACCGACTCGATTGCGTCACAGGGTGGAAGAGACTTGATGAGTGTGCATCGACTATAGAAAGTTGAAATGGGCTACACGAAAGGGACCAACTTTCCACTTCCCTTCATGGGACCAATATGTTCGAAAGACTCGCGGGAAAACTAATTCTTTTGTTTATCTCGATTGGCTTTTAGGGTTTATTTCAGATTCCATAGACCCGAAGGACCAAGAAGAAAAGACAAACCTTTACTTGCCCATTACGGAACATTTGACTACCGCGCATGGCCTTTTGGGCTAGTGCAATGCACTGGCTCATTCCAACGATGTATGATGGGCAATCTTCACGACATGATGAGGGAAACGATGGAAGTGTTTATGGTTTGACTTACTCAGTCTTTGTGGAGTCTTTCTCTACATGCCTATCCCATTTGGACAAAATTGGTTAAAAACGGTGTTGAAGGACACCAATGTGGTCTAACTGGGAGAAAAGCCTTTTCATGGGTAAAAGGGAGGCATTGTTCTTTGGACACAAATCTCCAAAGTCAGGAATTGAGGTTCGAGCCGAGTAATAATTGACGTTATCGCCAAGCTCCCTCACACGACCACTGTGAAAGTTTGTCTGAAGTGAGAGATCTTGGGCATGCCGGTTTTTTTTACCGACGTTTCATAAAAGAACTTCTCAAAAATAGCCCGCCCAATGACTCACCTGCTTGAAAAAGAGACTCCATTTTTCTTCTCAAAAGAGTGTATCGAATCCTTTAATACACTTAAAAGAAAATTGACTGAGGCTCCGATTTTGATTGCTCCCGACTGGGACTTGCCCTTCGAACTAATATATGATGGGGCAAAACGTGAATTTTTTGCAATTGGTGGCCAGTCCTAGGCAACGAAAAAACAAAGCATTTCCAACCAATTCCACTTGCCAGCAAAAACCATGGACTGAAGCTCAAGCACACTACACTACGAGCCTGAAAAAAGAATTGATTGCCTAGTGTACGCTTCTGAGAAATTTCGGTCATACTTGTCTTGTCTAAGAGCATTGTGTATACCGACCTTCTGCTATATAGTATTCTTCGCTTAAAAGGATTGCTAAGCCAATGAATGTTGCGGTGGATCCTTTTGCTCCAGATGCGATCGTTGTCATCCGGACATATAAAGGAGCAGTGAATTGGCCGCCGATTCATCTTTCCAAGACTTGAGACCCTCACAAGATAATACTCGAGAACAAGGAATTCACAGGAAACATTTCCTCTCGGAAACCTTGGATCGGTTCTCTTCGTGTTGATTGTACCCATGGTTTACAGATTTCTAGCAAACTAACATGCGGGGGTGTTTCATTTGTCAAGGAATGTCATCCCAACAGAAAAACAAGTTTTTCAAAGATGTCAAACACTACTTCTGGGATGACCCCTTCTTGTTCAAAATCTGTGCGGATCAAATGATCTGGCGGTGTGTGCGATGGCAAAGAAGCTCTCGACATTACATCTCGAAGCTGCTACAATGGACCCACCGGGGGGGGACATACCAAGGTGCAATTCTCACGCCAAAAAAGGTCTTTGTATGACGGATTTCTTTTGGCCTTCAATATACTAGGATGCCACGAGTTGGTTAAAAATTGTGAACTCGTAGCCTAACGAAAGGTAAAAAATTCTCAATAAAGGATGATGAGATGCCTCAAAATTCCATCCAAGTTTGTGAAATCTTTGACGTTTGGGGCATAGACTTCATGGGACCGTTCCCATCTTCTAAAGGCAACAAATACATACTTGTGGCTGTTCGGATTACCTGTCAAAATGGGTTGAAGTGAAAGCGCTCCCCACCAATGACGCCCGAGTAGTTTGCAAATTTCTTAAATCTCTCTTTGCCAGATTTGGTGCCCCTCGTGCCATCATCAGTGATCGTGGAACACATTTTTGCAATGACCAGTTTGCAAAGGTCATGCTTATATATGGAGTCACTTCATCGTTCTCACCGCGTATAACCCCCAAAACAAGTGGGCAGTTGAAGTATCGAATCGTGGATTAAAAAGAATTCTTGATTAAGGAAAAGTGGGCGGCGAAAATTCATTGCTCTTGGTAGGACAAAATGGATAACGCTCTCTGGGACTTCCGTTACAGGTACAAAACACCCATCGGGTGCACTTCGTAAAGCTTGTATATGGAAAGGCATGTCATCTGCCGATTGAGTTGGAGCACAAAGCTTACTGGGCCCTTTATACATGCACAACTTGATATCCAAAACGTGGGTGTTTTTGGGTGATCCAACGCAAAGGTTCAATCTCAATGAATAAGTGAATGTCGTGATTTCTAAAGGCCCTATGAAAAATTCTTTGATTTACAAAAGAGTAAAACTAAAGAGGATTCATTGACGCCAAAAGATCTAAAAACGCGTTTTCATCGTCGGTGATTTCAAAGTCATCTTACTTTACTCAAGATTGAAAAATTTCTCCGGGCAAGTTGAATTCCGTTGGTCAGGGGTCCATTTACCATGGTTTAAGTCTTTCATATCGGCACCGTTTAGTTATCATCCAAAACTACCGGGCCAAACTTCAAAGTAAATGGTCCATCATCTTCATGCACTACTTTGAGGTGATATCCCTGCTTTTGGGATATCCCGGACCTCCAAACTTTCCCTAGGACAACTAAATTCAGGGACTATGGGTTATGCTTTAGTGGACCTAAACAAGCGCTTCGTGGGAGGCACTTCCATGCTTATCTTTGTTTATCAGTAGTAGTAGTATGCTAGCTTAGTAATGAATAAATGTTTAGTTGTTGTGAGGAGGCTTGCCTCTACCTTTTCCATGTTTTGTGTTTTGTGCTGTATTGTCCAGGATGTCCCGGGTTTGGATAGGCCTCTCGTTGCTCAGCTCGTGTATTTGTCCTTCGAATCACAAGAGCTTCTTAATCCTCAGCTTCATTTGGCGAATCCCATATCCTAATCTTATCGATAAACTAACGTTATCTTTAAGCATACTCATAAACGGCTTAGGATTTAACGTATGAAAATACCCTTCATAACAACCTGAGGCAATGACTTCATTCTAGTATGGGGGGATCTCGTTTTGATTGTGCCTTGCAGCCATGTTTCTCACGTAATCTCGTTTTTACACCAAATATTTCAAATAAATGAAAAATTTTTAACAATTTTCAAAATGTAAAATATGTGTTTGGTCATAAGATTTTGACTTTCCTACTGGGGTAAGATAAGAGTAAATTTTGACTCGATCGAGCCGTGTGAGATCTAGCTTGTTCCTTACTTTTTGACTAAGCGTTCGGCAAAATATTCGCGAAGAACGAAAAATAATTAGCTGTTAAGTATGAGCTGGATGCTATACACATAGGATTATTTGGTAAATCTTTATGTGCTCATATGTGTAATTTTTCGCTTTTTCTCTTTTCGCTCGTTCGGTCCTTGAGAATTTTCGCTCGTTCGGTCCTTGAGATTTTTCGCTCGTTCGGTCCTTGCGTTTTTGTCACTCGTTTGGTTCTACACGTTTTCACTCGTTCGGTTCTAACGTATTTCCACTCGTTCGGTTGTTCTTCACAAAAACCAAGAGCGTAAAACCCCTTGATGTTTTTGCCTCAACTGATGCGACCAAAAAAAACAACTTTTTGGACCCCAAATCTAACCAACAACTCGTCCTTGCCTTTCTCTTTAAATGAGCCGAATCATAACAAAAGAAACAATTATGCCGAATGATGACACAACCAAACCTTCGAATCCAATAGGCTTACAACAAAAAAAACCACGAACTCCACCCGAGGCTCCTGATACCAATTGTAGGAACCCGATTAACACTTCATAACACGATTCATGACACAAATCAAGAACTAGAAATAAGAAAAGAGATAAAGGTTTAGAGAGAGAGAGAAGAGAGAGAGTTGAGAGAAAAAAATATATTAGAAATTAGATATTTGTGAGAATTAGATATTTTCATATGGAGAATATCTATATATATATATCCCTACGACGCGTGGGATATTTAACTAGGACTCAGGCTCGGGTTTTGCTTGGGATTAAACCCGAAACATATACAATATTATATTATCTATCGAGCCCGATTCCCGATAATATTTTATTACAACATTAACTAATTAAAGACCGAAGCTCCATCGTAGAGTGACCGAGCTTCCTTGTTCCACTCAATAAATTGAGGCTAACAGAGTGTGACACTTTTGTTACAACTCTATCTTTATTTTGAAAAGTTAAAGAAAGGGTTAAAGATGGAGTGTGACACTTTTGTTACAATTCTATCTTTATTTCGAAAAGTTAAAGAAAGGGTTATGCCTTTTATAGATCAATGATGGTTTTCTTTTCAAGTGTATGAATGTTTGATCTTTATAAGGTCACGATACTTCAGTATCTAACACTAATCGAAAGAAACTGAGGTCAATTGAGTATTTTGTTTTGAGTCATGTTGTTTGATTGGAGGAGTTAGAGTGGAGATATATTGATGTGACGATGAGTATAGGAATAGTCTGGGAGTTGGATTTGCTGTGTTAGTTTGAAATGTGATAATGGGAAACATAGGATTAGAAATTATGGATTTGTTAGAGGCTGTGATGGTTGTTGATTAATGTTGGTTAGCTAAATGGTATGTGTTTAATTACACACACCTTTTACCTTTAAAAACAAGTTAAAATAACCAAAAACGGACTTAAAATGCCAAAATATGCTTATTTTGCTAATTGTGTTGCGCAGGAACGGATATCTAAGAAAAGGATGAAAAACAAAGCCAAAACGACAAAACCGGACACGGAATGGAAAAGTGTGGAAAAGACAAAGTCAAGACAAAGCCCAAGTGTGAAAAAGTCAACCAAAGTCAACCTCGACAAATCCAAAGTCAAAAAGTGAAGAAAAATAAGTTTAGGGACTATAATTCCCAAGTCCCTAACTTATTTAATGAAGGAAAAGAAGAAAAATACTTGCAAGGGCTCATGCTGCCATTTTCAAAAGTTATAACCCACAAGGGCCATTTTTGCCAAGGTTTTAAACCTATAACCCACAAGGACTTGTGATGAGATACCAAGTATCACACTTGGGGGGTGTTTCTGCCAACAT